>VZUI01047099.1:0-94584 GCA_013401135.1 Cettia cetti
TTACTATTACTATTACTATTACTATTACTATTACTATTACTATTACTATTACTATTACTATTACTATTACTATTACTAATATAAACTGCATTGCAGAAAATGTTGCAGGCCAAGTTTTGTGTGCAGGCAGAGTTTGACCCTGGGATACAGAAAATAGAGTCATTATGCCTGAAAATGTAACAGCCTGCATTACTGAAAGGTGACACAGCTATACCATAGTCTCCTAAGGTCAGATGCTATTTTAACCTACTGCTAAAAAATGGAGGCTTCCAAGCCTTCTAATCTTGGGAAACTGAAATCCTCTGCAGGTTGCAGAGAAGGAAATTAAACTTCTTGGCATTCTCTATTACTTCCAATATTGCATTAATAAAGGTAAGGAAACTGTAAGGGTTAAATATTCTGTGGTGGCTTTTGTTTGATTTCTACTGCTGTTCTTAGACACAGCAACAATAAACACAAGCAGGGTAAAGAATGCAGCAAAGACATTATTGACAGCCACATCCTCTCAATGTGTTTATCCTAATGGGCACTTAATAGCAAAGTGTGATTCAGCAGTGACAGATATGTTTAAACACAAATAAGTGGCCAAACAACTCTGATCATTATTTCAGTACATTTTTTTTTAATGTGAATATAAAAAACTTACATGAGCATGGAGAAAAGTAGTTGCTGAGCATCCATTAATAAACTTTACATTTGCTCAAACGTTTCAGTATTTCCATATATAGAAGGAATGGAAGAATCACTAGCCCATGGAATTTCTTGGGTTTGACCTTAAAGATCATCTTGTTCCATTCCCTTGCCATGGCAAAGGACACCTTCCACTAGATCCCTCAACCCAAAGCCCCAACCAACCAGGCCTTGAACACTTACAAGGATAACCAGTATTTCTGTAATTACCATTTTCTGATTTTCACCGCCTTTTCTGTCATTATACCACCAAGAACAATAAAACTAATAAGTATTTATTGGTAATTATTATTTATTTTCAGGGAGGTACTAGGAACTTGTTTTCTGGGCATGACGATCATCCTCGTGTTTGGTGCTTAAACCATACCAGCAACCCCTAACTCTCCATTAGTTGTCAAAATGCAGTAAATCCAGACTTATTACATATTTTGTTTGATCTGCATACTATCAGTTTTCCCTGTTCTTTACACAGAAGAGATTTGCTGCTAGGGTTTTTATATATGTGTACATACACTTATATAAATATTATATAATTTCTCTCATTTTTAAAGGAAGCCTGAGAAAAAGACGATCTCTAAACCAAGCAGGATTAGGACAGATTTTTCCCTCATTTACTGCTGTTACTACAGATCTTTTAATAAGCTTCCTATCAATAATAAATACAACCCAAATTCCAATGCATTTCAGATATAATCTAAATAAACACTCTTGCTCCTGGAGACTGGTCTCTTTATATGATAGAATTCTTGCAGCAATGCACATACCAAATACTTCTACTGTGTGTTGGTACAGAAATCCCCTCTAGGAAAACCTTATGTGTTTTATGATATTTGGATGCCTATTGCTACCAGATAAATTCACTGCAATCTACTTTTTCTAGAAAGTCCTCTCTGCAAACAATGGCTCCTTAAATCATTGAGACTATCCATGTGACATAGGCCAGCAGGCATAAACTGATTTAAGGGTTTTAAATTTAAAACAGGTTGGTAATCCCTAGTGGATGATATGACTGTGAAAATGAAGCTTATCAAGCTGCCCTGCAAGCTTGTAGACAGAAAGCAGTCTGAGCCTGAATGTGCAATATTTCCTCCTCTAGAAATGAGGAGAAACAGCTCTCTGCATTTATTTATGGAGAATCCACACCACTTGGAGGGGAGTTTCATATTCTGTTGATGATTTTGTAACAGAAAGCAATGTTTTTTTCCAGGTCAAAAGAAAAATAATCTACAAGTTTAATAACTATTTTTAAACTATCACCTTGTACATTTTTATCATAACCACCAGTCCCCCCGTACAACTCATACACTCTGTGTGTCCAGGCTGGAATTGAATAAACAGATATGCATGAGCTTTTTCTTCAGAATTGTTTTCCTGACCCTCCCACTTTTGTGAAAAGTCAGCAGTGGGGAGGTTTGGCCATGCAAGTCAGCCCTTTCCGTGCTGTACAGGCACCCAAAAAAGGCATTGGGAATTCAGGCATCCAGTGGAGCTTACAATTACATTGTAATTACAATTACACAGCAAAAACTTAGGGCAAGGGAGGATTTGAAGGATGTGCTAGCTAGATCCAACTACAGAGATAGAAAGTGAGAAATCCAGTCTTGGGTAGGGTTGTCAGGATACAATATACTCTGTAAACAAATCCATGGGATGTGCAGGATTGGAATCTGGGACAGATTTTAAAGGAAATGGAGTGAGAGAGCCAAGAGGATTTGACATGAGGTGAGGGTCAGGGGACTCGGAGAACACTGAGGAAGAGAGAAACTGCAGGGGCAGGGTTGAGATGAAACAGAAACAACCCAGTTAAGGAGAAGGAAGTTATGCCCTTGTGAACTTTAGGACTGTTAGAGCATCCTGGCTTCAGAGTCAGCCTGATCTTGCTGTTTTAAATCATCAAGAAGACCAGGAAGTGAGAGCAACCCCAGCACGAGCAGTGCTCACACTGACAAAGTGCAACCCTACAGAACAGGGATGCAGCAGGCTTCCCAGGGAGGTCCTGGCAAAGGGATCCATTGGCAGCCCTCAGCATGCCAAGGTGACAAATCAGGGTAAGGATCCAAGGCCTCCTGTCAGCAGTAGCTGGAGATGGCTTGGAGGCACAGCTATACCATCAGTCCAGGTTGGAGCCTGAGAGCCAAAGAGGACAAACACTCGTAGAACAGCTGCCTGCTCCAGCCTGAGCCCCTGGAGTGAGGGGGAGGGGGAGAATGGGACCCAGGTGAGGCTTGTGGAGCCAACAATGCCTATTTAGTAGGAATGAAGGGTAAAAACAGGGAAGAGGTGTCAAATATTTAATGAGGTGTTCCTCTCAATAGCAGGTGGCAGCTGGATTAGACTCAAGTCCTGTTGGCATTCAGAGCTGCTGTAACAAACCTCCCAATGTGAGGTCCTGGTATTTCTAACCAGTACAGCATCATACCATGACCTACAGATGTGTAAACAAGCTGAGAATCTCCCCATTGTTCAGGTGTCAACAAATGCCTACACATCTTCAAATGTTCCATCTACAGCACCGTGAAACCAATAAGGAGATTAAAGTTTCCTTGCACACAAAGAAAACAACTGAAGCTTATGCATGCAACAAAATTCTTGCTTTTGGGGGGTAACATTAAGCAGGAATTTTTGTATCTAGCATAAAAAAAAAAAAAATTGTAAGATACTTTACAAGTGTGACTTTCCAGAACAAATGTATCAGTTTTATGCCCAGGTTGACTTGGATTACTCCAACAGTTTTTCAGTTCTGGCAAGAAATATATATTCTATAAAGTATGCATCTGCATAAATGCCAAAAAATACAGATTTTTATGGCCATCTCTTAACACTCCTGAAATGAGCACTGGGGGTTCAACCCCACCCATATTTCTCAACTGTAAAATCCATTTGTTTACTCCTACAAAGATCTCCTTGCCTATGTTGGCCTAATAAAAGACAGTTTTGAAAAAAGGAAATAAAAGGGCGACATGGACTTTTATCTGAGCAATATTAGTCACATCTTCCCCACTGCAGCAATGGCATCTTAACATAAATAACTTTTCACTTTTCAAGCTTTAGGACAGAGAGAAGGCCCACTATGGAAGGATGGCATACAGAAAGAGAGAATGTACCAGCAGGCTTGCTCTTTTCTAGGAAGTTCAAACATTTCTGTACTACTTTGCAAATGAAAGACAGGCACACTTACAACAGAGAATATAGCTAATATAAAAATGTAGCTGCTGTGCAGAGGCAAAATAAAGCTGTTTTTCTGAAAGATGCAACATTCCTTTTATTTTGGTGTCATTTACAAAGATAAAGCAGTTCATTGCAATTTTTGTATTTACATAAATTGAGAATTCAGCTTGAGGTCAGAAAAGCTGATTTTATTGCTGTCTTTCAAGTATACACTGCTGACTTCAGCCGGCTTTGCAGTGTAACAACAGCACAACAAATTTACATTTTCTTGCAGAGATCACAGTGGAAGACCCATCACTGAGTTCCATGATTTGTTCACTGGGGAAAACACTTATGTGCCAAAGACAGGAAGACCTCAGCCTGCAATAATCCATTAATTAAATGAGAAAATTATTCTATAGACCAAAAGCATAAAAATAAAAAAAAAAGGACATTTTAAGTTTCATGGGAGTTACAGTTCTTTATTATAAAACATTGCAAAAAAGGTGTTGGATCATTTACTGAAACTAACATTTGCATAACTTTTTCAGTGCTTTGAATTTGTATTTCAAACATTTGAAAGAAATAGTAAGGGAAAACAATATCCTTCCTTTTTTTTTTCTTTTTTTTTTTTTTTTTTTTACATGCCTGTGTGGCAAGAATGCTCTAAGTTTGACAAGGGTGGTACCACCTATATACATTTAGGAAAACATGCTTGCTGTGGGTGTACAAAAATAAAATTTATTTGTTAAATTACACATAAATATAAGATACAAATGTATTTTTAAAATACAGATAAAGATAATCACACTTGCATTGTGTACATATGAAAATACAGTTTTTTAATATTCAACATACACAGACACATTTATGATAAATGCAACTAGTTGGCAATGCCAGTTCTCCTCAGTCTATTTTTTGTTGGTTTGTTGTTTGTTTTTTTTTCCCCTTCCAGTTTTCCATAAATATGGAAAAATAGGCTTTTGAAACAATTAGTTCTGCCGGACATCTTGCAGCAGCTTGTTAATTTCTGCCACCAGCTCACTGGCATCCATGAGTTCATGTTTGCCATCGCTGAGGTGGTTGAGCACATTGTCAAAATCATCCTCTTCATAATTCTCCGGGATCTCCTCCATGGCTGGCAGCCATTTGGACGAAGGCTGCGCGCCCGAGTGAGTCCCCAGAGCGGGCCCGTTGTTGGCAGGGTTTTGGAAATGAGTGCTGGCTGCCCAGGCTGCCACCCCCGGTGGATAATTTACAGTCTTGGCTGGCAAATGTCCCTTCCTGCGCTCCAGCGAGTTGGAGCGATCCATCTCGTTGCACTCCGTGTAGGCGTCCAAGGAGGGAG
This sequence comes from Cettia cetti, assembly GCA_013401135.1. Lineage (NCBI taxonomy): Eukaryota > Metazoa > Chordata > Aves > Passeriformes > Sylviidae > Cettia > Cettia cetti. Next base: position 5,186 of record VZUI01047099.1, read on the forward strand.
GCAGCAGGCGCTGGAAGACGCTGCTCATTTCCGAGAGCAGGGAGGAGGTGCAGGTGTCCCCTGATTCCTCCTCGCTCTGGCAGTCCTTCCCAAACGTTGAAAAGCTCTTCTTCTTCTCCCCGGCGTCGGCTGCCTGGGCATCCTCCTCCAGGCCCTGGTGCTGCTGCTGCTGCAGGTGCTGCTGGGGCGACTGGAACTCCTCCCCGGGGATGAACATGTTGCTTCTGTAGTCGGAGGAGGGAGAGGGCAGCGGTGGCATCCAGCACTGGTCCGAGTGGCCCAGGACTCTGCACTCCTCCGTGCACAGGCGCATCGCTGCAAGAGAGACATGAGGAGAGTGAGCATCCCCTCCTGCTGCACGCTGCACCTGCACTCACAGGGATCCCTGGCACCTGCACTGAACTTCCCTGGAGATGTTCAAATCAGGTGTTTGGTTTCACCTTCCTGTGTACCGTGGAGGTACCAGACCATTTGTATTTGCCACCTTCCTGTGTGCAGGAAATACAAATGGTCTGGTACCTCCACGTCCAAGAATGAGAACCAACTCATGTAAGATAGTAATGCAATCCCTTAACTAAGCCTGAAGACAAACATGTCAACTCCAGGTGGAAAAACAAGCACTCGTGGCTTGAAGCCACGCAAGCCTTTTGTACAGTTCTAGCTCATCAAGAAATATAAAATAAAAGGAAGAAATTTCTACCTCCAAGCACTCGAGTTCTAGAGAACCCTCCACATGCAACTAGTGAGGCACATCAGAGCAATCAAGTGGGAATAAAAGGACAGAAGAAATAAAGGGCAAAGAATAATAACATGCAGAGGGATCTCCTTTTCCACTAAACAGCTTCTTTGTTCTGACAATGAGGTGTATGTAGAACATGAGGCGATACACTGCCATATTACCTTTTCAACTAAATCAGCTAGATTTTAATCCACTATCAGAATTCCTCAGGTCTAATTCCCAGCCTGTGTGACTCTGGTGTTTATACTGGATTTATACTCTCAGGTGCCCTTGCAGCTCTGTAGCTCAGGTTACTGCCCCGTGCTGGCACAGGCCTTGGCATAAAGAGGGCTCTAACCCACTGGATGGGAATCCAGGTCAGCCATGAGGGCTGAAGAGCAGAAGACAACAGAGCTGCTCCCTCAGCTTCTTGGCTTATTGATGTCTCTCAGGTAGAAGCAATAAGATGGGGCAAATGACTGCAACCCTGAGTGCTACGCTGGTCCAAACCAGCCCATGTAGGGGCACTGCAAGTGTCCTTTGCACACATTCCAAGAGGTCTAGGAATGGTTCCTGGAAGCAGAGACAGGAAAAGCCCAATTTGACAGACCTGCAGAGAGGGATGTGCCAGGAGAGACGCTAGATTTTCCATTCCAAAGAGAACTGATCATAGGACAGAAATCCTTGCCTCCAGCTAGGTGTCTGTATGCCTGCCAGATACTCTGCAGAAGATCTGGGTGCTGCTGGGACCCTAACGGGTTTGGGTCCCCAGCTTCAAGAGAGACAGCTTTCAGAAATGACAGACTCTGCATTATGCATATTTTGACCATAAGAAACTCCTGCCCTAATCACTTAATGGTTACATTATCTCACACAGAATAGTTTCTTGTTCTCTCTCAGTATATACTGACTGCGTAAGAAATGTTTGCAGTCATGCCCTGGAAGTTTTCCTTGCTCCCTCAACACATTTCCCATCTGGCTCTGGATCCACTCCGTTTATCAAAAAATAATTTTTAGTGGTGTAAGCAGAACTGAACACAGTATTTCAGTTTAGGATGCACTAGTGATTTATAAAGTCCTACTCTCATACTGTCAGCACTATTTATTTTTGCACTTCATACAGCCTATCATATTGTTTGCTTTCCTAATGGCCTTTCCATTCCTATGAGTATAAACTTTCTCCATGTCATGCATGCAATGGTATGAATTTCTTCAAGATTACAAGCTCAAACTGCAGCCTGGATTTTGCACAATCTATTGCAAAATAATTGCTGATCCAGGGAGTTTCAAACAAACAAAGCAAACTAGAATATATCAGTTTTGATACCAGTGACTGAAATGCCTGCAAGTGTTTGTTTCCATGTATGGCATTTTACAGAAAATGCCCAAGAGTTAGAAACTGTCAAAAGACATCTAAGTGATGCATGACCAGTTCTCAAATTAACCCAGAAGGTGAGGATACACTTCTAATTAAGAAGACTCCTTTTAAACTCCTTTAAATTAATTAGATACTTTCAGTGGTCTAGCATTTCATTAGTGGCAAAGCTTTTCTTAGTGTCAGTTTTGCAGCCATTGTTGGAATGGTTTTGGTTTAAAATAATAAATTGGAATGGTTTTGATTTAAAATAATAAATTCTGATGCCTGAACATAAGATCAAAAGATACTCTGAAGTAACTGAATGCTGACATAATCTGTCCTTAAATCAGCAAAAAATTTTAAAATGTTCTCTTTTTTTCTTTTTTTTTCTTTTTTTTTTAATCCAGAATTTAAAGCTTGCTGGTTAAGATTTAAAAAGAAGAAGAAACAAGTCTTTCAAGAACAGTTATGGAACTTTCTGACCATGTAATTTGTGGAGTTTTGAGGGACTGGCTCCATTCCTTCCTTGTTCCACCTTAAACAGACAAACTGAAAGGACCTTCCCACAGCATTTTTGCCTGTGTCCAGACTGACAATGCAAAAACCTTTCAGAATGGAGAACAGGAAACCTTCAGGAAGTTTTCTTTTCCTGTTCATATATTGGGATTGCAGATCAATTCAGGCCTCAACAGACTTATCTGAAGGATTAAGGTGACACATAGCAGTAAATAGGCATCTGGGTGAGACTAAATATCAATCTTGATAGCCCAACCCAGTTCCGTCTGCACTGAGAGGAGTTTCCCTTACTTTGAATTTAATTAGCCTGGCATTTTTGGAAATCCTGTCCTTAGGCTTTCTGTTCAGAGAGGGAATTGTAAGAGCTGAAAATGGGTCACGGGCGTTTCAGCCAGCTAAGAGGACAACCATTCCTGTCTGCTGGCAGCCCACAGTTGCCCACTGTAAAGGGATCACTCTTCCTTGGCAGCAGCAGGGCTGGATGCCAATGCAAACACCATTGCACTTCAAGTTCCCCTGGCCAACTGAGAGCTCCAACAGATCCCTCCCTGCCTCCTTGCTAAAGCACAGGAGAGAATGAGACATGCCTCATGCTAGCTGGCAGTGGAATAAGTAGTAGGAGTTAGGGAGGATGAGGATAAAAATATATTAGAAGCCCAGATTTAGGTTGGTCTAAAAAACAGAGTAGCTCTTCAAGGCCTCTGGTTTTGAGCACATTTGAGGAGGTAGGTGAACGGTCAGATATGTGATACAAAACCTAGATTGAAGCAAAATATCCACAGAAAACTTTAAAGTTAAAATGCATAAGAAAACTAATTTGAAGTTTTGGCGTTCTGTCTTGTCTAGCATAACAACCCTGGTTAATACATTGGGGTCACTTTATGAAGGCCATGTGCTGCACCACCCCCCAAGGCAAAGGGCCTCCATTTATAAAATTACTTTACTAAACTTGTTAAATTTATAAACTTGGTTCAGTGAACCCTACTGAAATTATCTGGCCCTCTGGTTATACAGAGAAAACTAAATATGATCTGAAGTAAGAACAAGATCTAGGGTACAACCAGAGGCTGTATAATTATTAAAGTAATTACAAAATTCTTCTATCTGTACTAAGCATGAATTCCCATGACCTTTTATTCAACTTTTATTTGGGCATAAATTTAAAAGCAATACTTCATACACAGGAATATGTATATGTGTGTTTATCCTACTGCCACTCACCCTTTTCTAATTTTTATTTTTTCTTTTCTGCCCTCTGGCCCTGAATTGTACAGGCCCTAATTTCTTAAGCTCCCGCTTCCAGAAATTAGGGTTGCAAGATTTAAAATCTGAGAAATATTTCAAACCTTCCCTTGCTACTCACTTTTTAGTGGGAAAAACATTTTTCTTTCTTCTCCATCCATATTTCTAGTTCGTTTTCACACTCAATTTCTAAATGGTAAAAGTTTGTATGGTATGGATCAAACCCACTGTGGAAAACCTATCTCCCAAATTATAGTTCAGTGTATTTTTAACAAACCACAACTGCCTGTCTTTGCAAAAATATCCACCCAGTCATTAAAAGTCTAAGGACTTGGAGCAGATCGTACTTTTAGGAAGAATCTGGAGCGAGCTCGTGATGTGAGTAACAAAAAAAGTAGGCATTGCTCTGGGTAGATTTGCAGTTGTATCTGAGGTTTCATTTTAGTAAATAAATCAAGGCTTCAACTTAGTATCATGAGTCAAAGCTAAAAAGGAAGGAAACATAGGACTTGAAAGCTAAAGAATTTTTGCTTTCTCAGTAGTAGTTTTATCAAAGTGACAGCCAGGCAGAACTGTAAATAAACTGCTCAGCTTCCATTGTGCTCTTACCTGCAGGTATTCTCCCATCTGTAAGGAAAAGGTCACTGAATCCTTCCCCAAGAAGTCTGTCAATTGGAGACTCTCTCCCCAAATCATAATCACTGTCTCCAGCTTCACTATCACCTCGGCCACTGTCTTTCAAGCTGAATTTATCCATATCTTGTAGGGCATATCTGTGAAGAGAATTGTGGAGAACTGCATTATCTCAAGTACGCTATAGTCCAGTTTTTGCTTAAAATACATGCCTTCATTTTCTGATCCTGGGTACATTCATATGTAGCAGAATAACCTGGATTCTTACCTGTAGCTTCTGGAATACTTGTTTCCTCGAAAACTTGGCCTTGGTTGATACTGTCCCTGGTGAAGCATCGAGAGAAGCTGAGAAACCTGCTAAAGAAAAGGTGAAAAGACTGATTCCTTGAAATGAAACCTCAAGCTCCTTGCTGTAAAAACCACTAAGTTGCTTCTCAGGTTTGTTTGCGGTTTATTTTTTCCCCTTTAAGATTTAATTAAATCAAATTCCTGCATATATAATGCAGTACAATAGATTATTTGGTAGTGTAGTGTCTGACACAGCAAACATCTGAAGACTCTGTAAAATGAGGAAGTTCACTGCTGTTCATTAGCCTCTGAACTCATAATAATTTATCCCTTAATAAGTAAAACAAGCAATTAAACAGAGGTGGAGTTTTGTTTTGCTTTAATATATTAGAATCAAGCCTTTACCATTCCAGGATCCTAACTCAGAACAAAACGGCCTTGCTTTACATGTAAAGAGTTACCAGGACACAGCTCTCATTTATTTAAGCCATGACCCAACATTTGCAGTAAAAACTGAGACAGGGGGTCTCAAAGTTCAAGATATGGTGATCATAAGTTACTGCAGCTGTACTCGAACTGTGTCAGAATGCTTTAGTTCTGCACCCCCATTAATAAAAGAGTTTCCTGGATTGTTTTTGAATATAAATACTCAGGCCCTCCTTCTCAGATGGAGCTGTACAGAGAAGATGGAGAGGGAAGGCAAAGATGAAAAAGTGAACAGCTAACCAGTGCAAAACACTATGTTCCACTCCATTGTTTCGACCTTACAGGGAAGAACCAAGGCATAATGCTATTAACAATAGATTTAACACTGTTCCTCAGGGTAATGGAATCTGTTGACATTGGACTAAAACTGAAAAGCTGTGCCATCCAAGAGCAATCCATGACACATTCCCACGAGGCATAGGCCTGGCTGCCTCTTGCTCTCACAGCTTGCACGCAGTGGGGGTGTGTACACTTCCAAAGGAGTGTCTGCATAAATGGGTGTGCAAAACCCAGGTCTGGACCTTACCTCGACAGCCGGTGTAGCATGGGTGAGCTCCAGGGAGAAATTTTCAGGCACGTGGTTGGAGGAGATGGTCACCAGGCTGTTCAGGGATTGGTGGCTGTGGTGGCTCTGCCTGCTGCTCATCTGACCCCTCTCCAGGGCCGGGGACGATGACGGCGAGGCTCTGTGGTGGGATCTGATGGGCAGAGTGCCATTAACAGTTGGCACCAGTGTAATGTCCCCCTTGTGGATCTGCCTGGAGGGACGTTTGGGATGGTGCTGGTAGGTTGATTCAGCCACGCGACAGTTGTAGGACCGGGTGTCCTTTTTCTCTCGATTGCACCTCGTAGCAAAGATAACCATAATAACCAATAGCACGGCACATATTGATCCTAAGGATATAATCGTTATCATGGAGATGTCCAGGGAGGGTTGGCTTACCAAAGTTGCTTCGGTGCTTGAAAATGAAAAAACATGCTCCAAAATGGTACATTTTAGAAGAGCTTTAGTACTAAGCTGAGGGCTGCCTTTATCCTGGACTATCACCAAAAACTCCCATTGTTTTGCTGGAATTGATTCAACGCTCACATTGATAGAGATGTCACAAGTTTGGGGATCCATCACAAAGATGCTGTTTTCCTTGTCAGCTGCTATGGAGCAGCTGAGTTCAGAGTTCATACCAGAGTCTCTGTCTGTAGCCCTTATCCTGGTGACAAGGAAGCCAATTTCAGCGTCCTTAGGGATGGAGATTTCTGCTGTGCTGTTGCGTAGTGCCGGCCCCACGATGACGGGAGCGTTGTCGTTTTCATCAATGATGGTGAGTACCACCGTGGTGTTGCTAACGAGCTGCTGGCTCCCTCCATCCCTAGCTTGAACCACGAAGGCAATTTGATTTACCTCTTCGTGATCAAAGGTTCGCAGGGCGTAGATGGCCCCGTTGGAGGGATCGATGGTCACATAGGTGGTTATAGAACTTCCCAGAACAGAGTTCTCCAAAATAGTGTATGTCACCTGCCCATTGTCGCCCAGATCTGGGTCTGTGGCTGTCACTGATGTGATGTATGCTCCCGGAGAGTTATTTTCCAAGATAACAACTTCATATCTGTTTGTCTGGAAGCGGGGTGGGTTGTCATTTTCATCACTGATTTGGACAGTAAAGTGTTTCACTGTGGAGAGACTTGGCGTTCCCTTGTCCTCTGCTATTACAGTCAAGATGTATTCAGACCTCTTTTCCCTATCTAGAGTGGCATTAGTCAAGATTAAATAGTTATTTTCGTAAGTCTTTTGAAGTTTAAAGTGTCCATGCCCATGGAGCTTACAAACAATCTCTCCATTCACACCAGAGTCCTTATCTTGCACTCTGACCAGGGCAACAAAGGTGTCCAGGGGTGACCCCTCAGAAATGTAGGCTACCTCTTCTCTCTCTGTGGACATCAGGTTTAGGTTGATTTCTGGCTTGTTGTCATTCACGTCCACAACTTTAATTATAATTTTGCAGTGAGCTGGAATAGAATTTGGCCCCATATCCTGAGCCTGAGCATCAATTTCGTAGGATTTGGTTACCTCATAGTCCACTTGCTTCAGCAGGGTCAGGTGACCTTTTTCTGGGTCTATCCTAAAAGTTTCTATAATCTTGGCAGACACATGACTGCTAAAGGAGTACACGACCTTCCCATTGGCGCCCTCATCTGGATCAGTAGCATTGAGGTCTATGAGCAAAGTCCCAATAGGAGAGTTTTCCAAGAGCTGGATAACATACGACTGCTGCTCAAACACAGGGCTGTTGTCATTGGAATCAGAAATGCTGATTTTCAGGAGGGATGACCCAGTTCTCTGAGGCACCCCTTTGTCAGAGGCAGTGAGCTGGAGTTCGTAAATCGACTTCAACTCGCGATCCAGCTCTCTAACCACAATCAGCTCTGCATACTTAGCACCATCAGTCCTGGTTCTCACATCAATGCTAAAAAAATCGTTTGCAGAAAGGGAATAAGTGTGAAGGGAGTTGTCTCCCACGTCTGGATCAAAAGCACTGTCCAAAGGGATCCGAGTTCCTACAGCTGCACTCTCTGATATCTCAATAGGGATAAGAGCTCTGGAAAACTGCGGAGAGTTGTCATTAATATCCAGCACTTCAACTTCAACATGGAAAAGCTGCAGATGTTCAGTGGGCAGAGTGATCACATCAAACTCTATGGAGCAGTTTAAGTTTTTCTGGCACAGTTGTTCCCGATCAATTTTAGCTCCTATGCTGATTTCTCCATTATCCTCACGGACTACAAGCAAGGGAGAATTCCCCCTCTGCATGGCTCGAAACCGAACCGAGGAAGGGTTAGGCAATTTTAATAAAACATCAGCAACGTCCTCCGATAGTCTTGCAACAACTGATCCAACCCTCTGCTCCTCATAAATCCTGTATTTCAAATTCTTGCCCAGCACAGCATTATTGCAAGATATTATGATAAGTGCAAAAATGAACAGAAAGTGCATTTTACTGCCGATTCGATACATTTGTAAGTTTTTGCAGTTAATTTCTCCCAATAAGTTAAAAAACAATTATTTTGCCTCCTTCGGTACCTTAAATCCAAAGCACATCTGGTCCTTTCCAGCTTGAAAACGTCTTTTCTGGCCAGCCAAGTATTAATTACTTACAGATCAGAAAACTTTCTGCTCTTTTTTTTATACACACCGTGCCGGCACATCCAGATACAATCTGTAAGCAATCCACGCTTTCTCATTTGACTCGGCGCTCCTCTTCTTCCAGGCTGCGATGCTCCGGGGCAGCGTGCTCCTCTCCCGCCGTCAGCATCCAGGGACCGCCGGCAGCCGGCGGGATGGATCTGCAGCCCGTCCTCCCGTCCTTCTCCGCACTCGCCGCCGGACTGAACGCCCTCCCTCGCCGGCTCCAGCCTAAAATCCTCCGCAACTTCGCTCCAAGTCCCCAGACAAAGCTTTTGCCCGGCCTGTGCCGAGCCCAGTGCAGCCAATCAGCCGGGGAGGCGAGAGGAAGGGAGGGAGGGAGGGGAGAGAAGGGGAGGGGAGGGGAGAGAAGGGCAGGGGAGGGGAGAGGAGGCCAGGGGGCTCGCAGCCCGGCGCGCCGGGGCGGGGGCGCCGGGAGCGCTGGCGGCCTCTCGGCCAGCACCCGCTCGCTGCCAAGGATGGGGGCTGGGGGGGTACAAATGACTAATGGGCAACTTTAAATCAACGTCTCTCCTCCCCACCCCCCGAATTTTCATGGCAGTTTCAAGCGGGGTTTTGTGGGTTTAATTCCTCCCCTTCCTGCCACGAGAAACGCGATCGCGCTCCATTATTTGCATACTTTTAGGTTACCCCTTGTTTAACTCGCTGGGAGCTTTTTAAGTGGGTTTGCTTAGTAAAAGAGCTGGGAGTGACGTCTCGCTATCCGTGCCGCAAGAGCGTCTTCTTGCTGCTCGTTTACCTACAACCTGCATGTTCCCAATGTATGTGCTCCCGCCCCGAGCCCTGCGAGAGCTCCTCCACTCCCCGAAACCCCCTTCTTCCCAAGCCAGGAACATTTTGCATTCTCCGGTCCTTCCCCGGCTGCCTCTCGCAGCATCTCTGCCCTCAGCGCAGCTGCCTCTGCCTGAGCTCCGTTCCTCTGCGTGTTCTTGTATGCGATTGTCTCTGAGCTTTTTTATTTGCTGTTCCAGCGCTACTTCAGATGATCTTTTTCATCCTGTTTGAAATAGCGCTTCATGCTCCAGAGTGACAGTCTGTGCGAAGCACACCTTCTACATGCCAAGTATTTTAAAGGAAAAGAAGCCACAAGACAGATTGTTTAGAAAAACGACAAGTTCCTCCCCTCTCTGATGTTGCAGAAAACTATTTACACTCCCACACATTTGCACACAAAAATATAATAATCTTATGTCTGAGTCAAGCGTGTATTTTTTTGAGTAGCAGAAATGTTACAGATTCATGTGTGAGCTTCAGCCTGCATTCAGGATGTGGAAGCTGATGGATTCTTCTCATTTCAAATTTATCTATTTATGTGACTTCTACTTCCTTTTTACATATGCTTTTATCATTTTATGCACAGGCTTGCTACGTTTCTCCTTGTTTTTCTGCTAATTTTGTCCATTTGTTTATTAGCACTGCCCATAAGGATACCATCACTCTTTTATTGCTCTTCTCCCTCTCTTATATGTTCCCCCCACGGCATATCCAAAAATGTAAAGAGTAAATCTCTTATTTGCCCAATTTACTTACTCTCAGCAGAGCTCAGCCAAAGTCACTAAGAAGGTTTTTGCTGAAAAAGAAAGCAGAGGACGCTCAGTGTGAACTCTCCTTCTTTTTAAGCATTCAAAAGCATTTTATAAGCCATTGTCTCTTTTTTTTTTCTTCCACAAACTAGCACCGTGTGGCAAATTGTGCAGAATAGAAATGCCTATAATGAATGTATTTAGTACTGGGTCACGCTGATGAACATTCTGCCCCCATGAATAATACTGTTTTACAAGTTTGCAGCCCTTTCAAATTGCTGATCCCCAAACCCTATAGGCAAACTAGAAAAGCTAACACAAGCAACTGGGACTTTAGAAACCCATAGCCATCTGGCCTAAATCTCTAACAATCCAAGCCAATAATTATATCAATTCAGGCTTTAGTGGACCCCTTTGCAAACACCAAAAGAGCAAAGAAAGGAATTAGTGACCATTCTAAGTTCTGGTGGAGAGAATTCAAAGGTAGTATAATTCCATTAGTTCATGGACAGCTTTTTTTGCAGCTCTGATAAATCTTCCTAAAACATTTTTCCAAAGTACAAGTGTAAACTCTTTTCTGACGATAATTGGGGAAAGAGGGTCAATTAAATGCTGTTCTTAGTGTCAATAAAAAGTATTTTGTTCATAAAACAAGTCAACACCCCTTTACATGATGAGTACAGAAGATGAATAATTCATAGTAAAAATAATTCCACTGCTTTAAAACTATTATGTGTACTTTTAAATGATTACATGTTCTTCCAAGGAACTGTTTAGTAGACTTAGAAATGCAGAACTTGCTTTATGCAATTTTTATCACTTTCCAAGTAGTAATTCCATTTTGTCACATTGGTCTCTCTCAGAGCACACTCTGTATAATAATAGAGAGGAGGATACCTACCAATGGGAATTACAGCACTTCTTTTCTTTTTTCCCCTTTTTGAATTTGTTTTTTATTTTACAACTCTATCAGTCATATTACATGCCACATTATCACTAAAGTCCACAGTCTTGCAACTGACCACTTGCACTTAAAATGATGATAAAATGTCATTGGCACAATAGTCCTTACCTGAATTCTGAACTAAAGTGAGGAAAAAGTTTCAATTTTCTTTTTTCTTTTTTAATTTTTTTCATTTGATAAGCTGCAAGTGAGGAGGAGCATATCTTCAGATTGCTTGCTTAGATGGAGCAATATTTAAGCACGTAGCACTTCTAGAAGTGTTGCTTCTCTAGGGCGCTCACTCCCAAGGTTGGTATCTCCAACATCCTGTGAAAGTGTTTTGTCTGAAAGTCTCTTAAACTCCAGTCCACCTTTGACATGACAGACTTCCCTCACAAAGAAAAGAGAGAGTCCCACGTGCAGGCAGCAGATGCTTCTTAGTGAGCATGGTATTGTGAGTGCTCTTAGGCACATGACCAGAGTGCTGCTGGCCTCCTGGAGACTAATCTCAGTTATTCCCACCTAAAACAGACCTATTCGCCACAAGGTTCTTCCCAAAAGTTGCACTCCAATTCTTCACTGTTGTACCGATGGAAAAACAGACTGACTCTAAACTGCACTTTCATTTGCCTACAGTACTGCTTCAGAAATCACAGCTGCAAACCAGATTAATTATTTTTCACTTAGCTGAAAGGATGTTTATTTCTGTGGTTGATACACTTTAAAGTCTGTCTTCTTACTTTGAGGGGTTTTACTGAACTCTCAAGCCTATATTTTTTCCTAAAAGTTTATGATCCCCTAGATGCACAATATATATGCAAAAATAAGGTGAAAAAGAATTTTACTTTGAAGAACTATTTTGATAAATAGCTCCTCGGCAAGGATGGGAGAGAAAAAAGATTTCTTAACAATGATAGAAGCACGGTAAAATTAGCACTGTGCCATTTGGTTCATTCTCCTCCTCAAGACACATACGCAAAAATGAGGTTTTATTCACTTCTGTATGATTTATTACCTTACGTTGCATTATGTTACCAAATGTCACAAGGGCTATGCTCCACTGCACAAGACTTTGCAAGATAAAATTTTATTTGACACCTGTGCAATGAATGAGAAAGGCAAGTCTTCCTAAGTCAGTAGTGTATTTTAAAAGAACATTTTTGTCACAATGAAAGGCAAAACTGAGGAGCTTCATCCTCTCCCTCTCGCTTCTGTCCCTTTGCTTCTTTCTTCCTCTCTCCCTCTCACTTCCTCCATCCCTCTTCAACAAACCTGTTTCCCAAAGTAAAACTAGTATTTCCATCTGCTGCAGCATGAGTCCAGACTGAGTGAGGAGCATTCTTGCAGGCAAATGTGTGTTGCCATTTTATACTCACTCTTGGGCTCAAAAAGCTGATCAAAGGTAAATGTGATACTGTTCTTTGGAGTGGGTGGAAGGAAGCTGACATTTTAGTCCCTTTTTTTGCATAGACAACCATATAACAAAACTCATCACGAGTTCATGCTGTATTTGTCCAATCTACTATCTCATCAGTCATGCTTATACCTGATGTTCTTCTCAGAACTGAGGGACATCAAAGGCTGACTTACTTGAAGAGATATTAAAGGAAGGAAAGACCATGGGACTATCAAAAATACAGCCTCTGCATCACAGACTTCTCAGTTAAGACCAAGTATCTCAGGCAGAGCACATATTTTGATCTGTGGAATATTAACAATGTGTCTCAGACATCAGTTACCTCGTTCTCATGAAAAGGCAGTCAAAAATGGGGTCAGGGATTCCAGCAGAAAAATCAGAAAAGCAAAAAGTCCACTTCATGTTGTCAATCCTGACCTCCACAAAATTCTTATCTTGACTACATACATGTATACCTAAGCCTCACAGTAGTTCCTGCTGAAGATAATCTGTCTCAACAGTATCTGTTCCCATCAGAATACTGCCCCTACTGGGCAGTGTCCTCCATGAGCTGTCTCAAAGGCCACTCTGTCACCTCAGAGACATCCAGAAGACTTTTGGTAGAGATGATAGCTGTAGCAGGAAAAAGTATTTTCCTGCCCAACAAATAGCCAGTCAAAGCCCTGGAACAGAAGTCCAAGATTCAGAAGAAGGAGTAAACAGTGAAATTTAGTTCAGAGCCCTGACCAATAATTTTTCAACTTGCTCAAAAAAGATCTGATGGGTCATTAAAATACATCAAGACACCAAATTCTATACACCTGCTGATGGGAGAGAAAGTTTTTGAAATGTGAGTTTAAAATTAGGTTTTACATTATCATCAATCATCATAGCACAGGGCAGGGGATCATGCTTTCTGCTACATGAGTAAATTTCCAAGGCAATTTTGCAATGCAGCACTGTGTATATAAATAGTGAATGAACCCATATATGTCCCATGCATAGTAAGTACCCAGATATTCAGTCTCTTTCTGCACCAATAAAATTTTTATCTCTCAAAGATTTACCAAGTGAAAAAGAGAAATATGCGTAAGTCTTACAGTTTACTAGATCTCTGTTATAAACAAATGCCTGCAATATATCAGCAGATGCTTTTGAATTTTTTTGAGGATTAGTTAATATGGCACAGTATACAATGGAAATTCCATTGTTTGATCATTTTAATGCATTTGTCATTTTGTTTAGTTATTGCCTTGTAAAGTATGAAGTAAAATGTCTCTAATTGATAGCTGTTTACCCAAAATGCCTTTAAGAGCAGTAGATATGCTAGAGCCAAAAGAGGGTTTGAGCATTATGGATGTTTGGGAGAAAAGGCACCAGTCAGGACTGCAACACACTTCTTTCCCTCTGCACCTAGGCCAACAAACAAGATGTTGTGTGGCCCTGTTCCAGTTTCTTACAAAGCCACCCAAACGAGCTGTAGGTCCTGCTGTGTACAACAGACATAACCTCCCACTTCCTAAGGCATCATTTTTTTCCTCTCTTATCATCCCTGAAGCTGAAATACAAAAAATGCAGAGAGCCAAAGGCTTCAGAGAACAGTGGCCATAACCTTTGGTTCATGCAAAGTGGACCTCCAGGAACAAAGGTGCTCATTCACCTCCTGTGCCCCAGTGGTGCAGCCAGCCTGGGCAGAAACCCCAGACCTGTTTTTCGCCCACAGGGAAAGCACCAGCAACATCTGTGCTCTCAGCCTGAGGTATGGTAATCAGTCCTACAAAGGTGATGTACTGGCATTGGATTTCCAACATCTGGTTTTATTCCAGATGTTAGCAAACTCATACACCACATGCACTGGAATTTGAAATGCTTTGTATGACTAAATTTGAAAGGCTTTCTGTGTCTTAAACCGCTGCTACTCTGCTTTGACAAATGTGTTGCTCTTGTACCCTGCAACACACTATCTAGGACATGATGATGCTTTCAAGGCCACTCTTTATAAAGAGCAGAAAGCAGCAGCTGCATTTGAGATAATTTTCTTTGCAGGAGTAAGGTTTCTGTGAAATAAAAGATTTGAAGTTCAGTGTAGATGTGAATTCAGTCAGAACTGCAATACATAGTCTGTCAAATTACGGGCTCAAGCCAAGCTTTTCATGGAGCTATAACATCCTCCATTACCCTTGGGAGTTTAAAAAAGGAGCATAATTGGTGTTTCAAGTGCCTTTTACCAGAAAAAGCACATGTTCAGTCTTCCACTGACAGCCTAAGCCAAATGATCCAGATCCACTCACATACCTACTTCCAGCAGCTAATAGTGACTAAAATATTCCAAGGATGTGGGGGTCTCTCAAGAAGGAAATGAGTCAATCGCCATCAGCACAGCCAGAGTTCAGCCATGTTCAGCCATGGTGGAGCCAGAGGTAACTCCAGAGTTTTTAAGATGCTTTTGCCTTCTTTGTAGAAATGGTGGTGGTGGATCTGCCAGGTTTAGGTTGGGGGTTGGACTTGATTGTTTTAGAGGCCCTTTCCAACCTTAATGATTTTATGATTTTGATGTCGAGGCTGACAGGGAACCAGCCCAATACCCAGAAAGATTCTGAACAGCTTCAGAGTCAGTTAAAAATGTCTTGAAGAGCATGAGCCTCACAGGACCACAAAGCTGGACACAAAGTTTTGTGGCAAGAAAGGACATTTCATCAGATTTCTCCAGAAGCAGCTGCTATTGGGCAAATATTTCCTGGAAGGATCTAACCGTCTCTCTACGGCAGAATTTAGCAAGCTTGCATTAAAAAGCATTGTCTTTAAGGAGCCCATAATGGCCTTTCTCTCTTCAAAACCTCAGGCACAATCCACCACCCAGCCTGCTTTGTGAATAAGGAACAAGTATGTTGTCTATTTTATTTTACAGTAAACAATTATGCAGTACTCCACATGGGTATCTGCACTTTTTTCTTCAGGATTTTTCTGGGAAAAGAAGAGGAAAACATGCTCCCTCCTCCAGTGTAATGGGAAAACATGTGAAAACTTAAACCTACTGGAGGAAGCAGACACAGTGGGAGCTGTAATGGGAAAAAGGCAGGCATGTTTTTCAGCAGAATACGTAGCATATACTGAACATCTGGCTTCCCAAGTAAGTGGTTAACAGTGCTCAGTGAAAATGTTTCTGTATAAAGAATTAGATGTTCCTTTTTTTTTTTTTTTTTTCTCTTGTTCAATAGCTGCAGTATGGTAAAACTAGTGCCATAAAGTCATTGCAAGAGACAGCAAACAACTTTGTTATCATAATAGGCAATTTTTTCTCTCCTTTTTTTTTTAACAATGGCTCTAGCAGGTGGCATGTGGCTGAGACCGGGTCTATCACCATCTCCAGGGTGCCAAGACATCCCTCAAAGTTTCTGTGGGAGGAATTTGTTGGTGGGATTTGGATTGTAAAGGCACGTGAGCATCTGCTGCCTGCTTGGTCTCATTACCATTGACACAATTAGCTCCTGCAGCTCTTGGCCAGGCAGCCAGAGCAAGGACTCAATTTTCCTGCCTCTCTGACAATGCTCATTATCATTCATTTGAACCTATGGGTTCCTCTGCCTCTGAAACTGGGCAGGGGGCTGTGAAAACAAATCATGCAGAGGAACACTCAGGGAAGGAAGAGCAAATTAAGATAATAGCTACAAACAGCCTAAAATCAACAGCCTTGCAGACAGCACTGGTGATACACTTTCACTACTCATGGTAGTTGCTCTTTTTCCCTTCTGTGTAAGTTATTTCATTCCTGAAAACCACATTCTATGGATCTGTGCTAATGTAAGCTGTCTGAAAGTAGCCTATAACCTTTTTTCTGTGATTCAGTGGTACTGTGTGCAATAATGTCACTATTGCCTTTCTATATTCCCAACCACTTGCTAAGTTCTGAAAAACCTTTTTTTTTTTTTTTCATTTTTTAAAGACATGCAGAAAAAGTCCATTTCCCACCTTTGAGTTAGCTTGGAAACAAGACTAAAAAGTAAGATTTTTGCTCCTTAGGGAAAGCAGGACCTTCTGTTTATTCATATCTTCCTCTGGCAGCCACAGTCTAAACAAAACATTAACTCACATCTGCAGATAAAGACTTCACATTCCTCTAAGTGTCTTCACCCCACGTAAAACTGCAATTATTTTACATTTCCTTACAATAGAAGCTGCATAATTCCTCCTTGCTGGCCTTAAGTCCTTTTATTGCTACAAAAAACCTTACCCCATAAACGGATGATTAGAAAAGTCACACATTTTTCAAATAAATCACTTGACTAAAAGTAGTGAGGAGGGGAAGGAGGAAAAGGGAGAGAATTTAAACTGATCTATCTCCTGTATATACGTCAAGGATTTCTGTGTATGAACAATGAAAACAGAAGGGCTTCAAGGCCTGAATCTGCAATAATTTTGTAGTTTTCAAATGTTGCATAGCTAGTGATTTGTGACCTTGCTGGAGAATATTAGATTAAAGCAGAAATACTTTTACCACAACACGTCTTTCCTGAGACTCAGCCTTTACTAGTCTTTGTGACACAGGAGAATGGGAAATATCACAGAGAGCTGGAGAGGAGGCACGGGCATGACATTTGCTTTCAGATGTTTTTAAAACTCAAGGAAGTGTTATTGTTTCCATAAATCATGACTAGAGGTTTATTTTCCTCCCCCCTTGCTGACTTGTTAGAGAAAACATAAGATGGGCATTGGCTTCGCTCAGGGCTAAAAAGAAATAAATAGGAGCATTTTAATGAGTTTTCCAAAATGATGACTGTCACAGTTTTAATCCCAAGTTCCAGGCAGTACAGAAATTGTGCAAGCCTGGAGCACTGAGGAGAGGAGGGACAAGGCCATCTCCCCCTCGGTGGGGACCGATGATGTCCAGAGCCTGTGCTTGTTTGCAGAAGTGCCCCAATTCCCCAGGCTTTGTCATGGAAATGTGAACCCTGAAAGAAAAGCCTATTATGTCAAATTACGAATTATATTATAGGGTTTTAAGCAATTGTTTGCTGACTGTTGTCATGCACATGTAGTTTGTTGGAAGGTGATGTAATCCTTGTGGCAAATTTCCACCATCAAGAATCTGCCAGGGTGAACTCTGAAATCAGCTGCTATGGGGGTTCACATCATGCAATTACTGGGTGAAAGACCAGCATGTACACCCTTCAAAGTTAATTTACACAGACCCATTTTAGAAGTAGAGCATTATGTATCAGCTGTATGAAATGTATTGTGGACATATTAGCATTCACAAAATTCATTAGAAGCCCATTAGTTAAAATGAAAGAGCTCTGTTCCTTTTGCACTATAAAGTTTAATATCTTTATGGCCAGCAAAAAGATATAAAGTGTATAGAAAACATAGCAATAGTATGGGCTGTGCTTTTCTGGAACCATTGGAATAAAGTTTTCCTCCATCAGAAAGATTTTTGTTTCAATTCAACATTAATTGAAATAAACATGTAAGACTCTTACAAAATAACTTTAACTTACTGGAATGCATTCTCTCACCAGGCTGAAAAAATATGGGTACACCCAAATTTTCCCCTCAGTTCTATGGTCCAAAACATCTGTGTCAGATCTTGGAACACTTCAGTATGATGTAATGAGGCAGCTGGCATTTCTTTTTCATAAATTCACTATGTCAATAAATAGTAATACTGTGGTGACTGGAACTAAGCATAAACTGAAACATTTGCTTTTCAAATATAGCTGTGAGGACTGTCCCTTGAAATAAATTGTGGGGTTTATATATATATATTTGTATTTCTATGTATTTATGTATATATAAAGTTTTAGAGAAATAAAAGCAGTAAAAAGATCTAGAAATGCATCTTGATAATCTGCCTTTATAGTTTTCAAGTATTTATGGTTGTTGTTCATGGGTGCTTTTCCTCAGGATATCCAGGATTTTTAAGATACTTGTCTCCTGTTTTATGCTTTTAGACCTTTTGTAGGCTTCTATCACAAAATGAAGGTACAAAGGAAATGCAGAATAAATGAAGCATGCCCAGTATGAAATATGGACAAATAAAGAAGTTCAATAAATAGATAAAAAAGGAAAATTGGTAAAATTATTTGTAGAATCTAAGTGGATTTGCTGTATTACTATCGGGATTAAATGTTACCAAGTTAAGCTCCACTACAAAGATCAGTATTTTTACTAGTAGCAATCCAGCAACTTCCAGCCCAAATGTGTTGCACTGATTTTATTAAATATATTTTTATGTCTTCCATAACATAGCTCAAATATATTTTTTTTAGTTCCTTAATAAAGAAATGGTTCAATTGTCAACAATAAAAATCCCTCAAAAATTGTCACCTGAATTCTAAAAGCTATAAAAAAAAAGTGATAATTGTACAAGCATAGATGAAGAAAACCTCAGTGTTTTGGACAAGTGTGAGGGCATTTGTTGTTAACTTTATGATCACTTTAGACAAAACATTTGCACTGAGTTTAAACCAGTTAGGTAATATGCAACCTGCCATACATGCTTTGTAAGCCATCAGCATGTATTTCCTCAAGCCTGTTTGAAAAGTAAAGCTGGGTGCTTTCTTTTTCAGCTGTGCAAGCAGTTATCAAATCTCAAACAGTTATCATTTTGTATTAGAGATCACCCTGGCTCATTTAGAGTTGTCAAAGAACCTTACCCTAAGATGGCTCTAACACCGGCTTTCATTTACTACTAGTGAAGATTAACTCCAAAGTCTTAGTTGATCTGAGCACGAGAAGGATGGAATCTGTTGGCTCAGATACCGATGTGCACCGATGAATCATAATTCCAGCCAAAGTGCATATCACTGAATCCTGATGAAATTTAAAGGTGGCTTCTAAATCATATGGATGTCTCATACCTGTAGCCAATAACATTTTAAGGGTATAGTTTTGAAAGATATGGTTTATACTACATTATTGCTCCTAAGTAAGTTTTGTTTGCTATCCTCCCAGCCAAGCAGCATACAAGCACAAAACCAGTTGATCTGGTAGTTACCCAGCAAGGTTATGATCCCTACCTAGCCCTTGAGGTAGGGATCATAACCTCAGAGTACCTCTGAGAAGGTAGGAGTACCTTCTCAGAGGTACTCCTTAAACATCATTGCAATTCATTAGTGCCTGATGGCTTGGGATGATTTTACTTCCTTGTGCCATTAGGGACCTCACTGGAGGTGAATCCCATCCTCTGCCTTTGGCTGGCATTGGATGTAAAGGACCATCTCTTTTTACACAGAGTAAAATAAAATACCTGGAGGCTGCAGAAGGAGCTACTGTGTTTCTGGTTTGCCTGGATTGTGTATATAAACAGAATGTCTAAATACCTGAAAGTCTCTAAAGTCCAGCTCCCCAAATATCTGCTACTGGGCAGAATTCCACCAGGGAGCAGGCAAGGCCTCTCCTTTTGACAGGATTAAAAGAAGGAGATAAAATCTCTTCAACTGTATAACTACCGATGTGGGCCGCATTCAATTTCTCTTTTTGTCATAAAAAAGTTTAACTGAAGAGATATCCATTTTTAATAAACTAATTTCCTTGAAAGACAAAAGAAATGTTGGCACTGAAGCAGCAATAGCACGCCTGAAAGAGTATATCTTTTTTAATAGAAATAAAAAAGAAAAGAAACCCTGAACCTATGTAGGCACTACCATGGAAAAAGAGACCAAACAGTCTGACCTCTGTTCTCAACTGAGGAAGAGCCACAGTCTACTGATTCACATGTTGATGAACTGAGACGGACATTTCAGAGACATTTCCCTTTTATCCCCTTTTTTATCATGAAAGCCTGGTGTACTTCAAACGAAATGCCCACACTGCATATTCAAAACAAGAATCCTGACAACCCCAAGAAGGAAAAAAAAATTAAAAATCAATCTTGAACTAAAGACATAAATAAATACATAAATATAAATTTACATATGTGTCCAATAAAGCCAGCCTGGCTTTGCTAACAGATAAGTCATATTATCTTTGTCCCATTCTTTCCAACAAAAATTCCCCCAATTACTTTTTGTTGAAAACTGGAGAAACTACTGCTTTATAGCAGTTTTCAATTCTCAGTCTCCCAGTTGGTACATCTACCTTACTGCATGGCTGACTGTGTGTTATTATGCAAAATTTCTCTCTCCGTATTCTTACCATTTATTACAACAGTAAGGAGCTGATGAAAAAGTCAAACCCTGCAAACATGCAGCCCTAAAATCTTCCCTCAGTCCTAAGTCTGTTCCTAGATGGGGCCTTGCTTCTGAATGCTGTCTGCTCTAAGTGCAAGTGGACATGATCTGAGATGGCTCCCAGAATTGATGGTTGAGTCAGTTCTTTCAACTTAATACTTAGGTACCTGATGCACTTAGTTACCATCAAGCAATCACAGAAAAATATCCTTAAAACACCTGTTTCTGTAACTAATCAAACTGATATAGAAATAGGATTAAATTTGTTCATTTTATTGTTTTTGTTGGTTCAGGAGGCCCTAAGAAGGAACATCTTTCACAATTAATTAGACTTCTCTTTCCATTCAGTATGAATTTTCCCATATCTATTTAAGTACAAAAAAATAACACCATTCCTTTAAGCAATCTCTTTTGCTAAATTACTTCTGTGAATGCCAGCCTATTATGTGACTTACAGTGTTGTTATGGTACACAAATGCTATGAGCAGTAATAGAGAACACTTACAAAGCTAGGTATCAACAACTACCTGGAATGGAAAATCCCTAGGAAAAATACATCAGTCTTTTCTTTGAGGTTTGAGGAAAAAAATATTTCCTTTTTCCATGATTATCACTGTATTTGATCTAGATGCCTCATGCTATTTTTTGTTTTATCAGAGGAATTGCTTTTGCTGCTTCTCTACTGCTCATTGTGGCAGTTTTTCTGAGCCAGAAAAGTAGTTTATATATGTGGGGGGGGGGTTTGTTGGTTTTTTTTTTTTTTTTTTTGGTTTTTTGGTTTGGGTTTTTTTTTTGCACACACATATCTTTCTAAAATTAAGTACATTCCTGACTGCCAACAGAGCTACATTCATTCAAAGTGGGTGCCACACTTGGGGCTTTTTCCCTTTAAGTATCTTTTAGTAGAAAGAGTAGATCCTTTGTGAAAATAGGTGACTTCCATGTAGGACTTTATCAAGTCCAAAACTTTGTTCTTGGCTCCACATTTCATGGGAAGCGAAAAGAGAACGGGCAACTGCAGTGCTGTTGTGTCTGTATAGCTACAGAGGGAATTTGCCGTGTTCTGAATTCAGTTCCTTCTCCAAGGCCAGTTGACAGGCAAATGTAGTCCACAGAGTAGGAACAAAACAAAATAAAACAAAACAAAAGGAAACAAAACAAAAGAAAAAACAAAACGCACAAGATGTAGCAAAGGTACTGAGAAGGGGTGTCAAGTTTCATGGCCTTGCATACAGGAGCAGGGCAGTTTTGCTGATGCCGAGGCCCATATGCTGGGAGACAGGACAGGTGGGGCTCATTAATTCCCATCCAAGTTACAAAGGTTTTTAAGCAGGAAAGACCAAGATTTGAGCAGTGGAACACTTAGGAAGAGCCCAGAGGTCAAGAAAATATTTTGTTTGAAAGCTATGCTTTCTGGGAAAGGCAAGGGAAAGGGAAAAGGAAAAGGAAAGGGAAGGGGAAGGCAAAGGGAAAAGAAAGTTTATTCAGTCTAAATGTATTTTGTCAACAGTATGAAATTCTTCAAAAGATTGAAGGATCCACATGTCTTGGAGGGGCAATCTGATAGAGCATATGAACAAAGTCATATTTCTTGTACAAGGGCCTGCCTATGGCATATAAATTATCTGTAGAATGCATCAAGGCTCATCTTACATTTGACATGTCTGTATGCGCATATAAGTGTACATATGTGTATACATATGAATAAAATCTGTCTTTGTAGTGGCAGACATTTCAGGTGCTTAGAAAGGATGAGTAAAATCATAAGGTTAATATGTTGATAAAAATACAGTTGCTTAAATGTTTTGTAAGGAGTTAATTTTCTTCACAAAATGTTAGAACAAACATATTGACAAAAAAGACACAGACTTGATAAGCCAGCCTTTTTTAAAAGTAGATATCATTAAAATAGTCCTGAATCACTGGATTTAAGAGAAGTAGAAAATCCAGACACAAGTTTTAATTAGAGCAAGTTAAAATCCAAATGGAAACAAACACCACAGTGTGGAAATAACCTTAATGCCAAAACTACTCAAAGTCTGACTGAACCAAAAAAGTACAAACGATCAGGAGAATGAGGGACATTTGATTCTTAGCAGCAGCAGCCAGTTCCCATTTCTTTAGTCCACATCATGGTTAAACCTGGCAATGGGCAGTTGTTTTATAAAGCTTATACTGCTTAGAGATAAAAAAAAACCTCAAAGAGCCCAAAGCCTTCCTGGCCAGGCTGATGTTTGTTTTTGGACTGACCCACTGGAGAAAACCCTGTTATTTAAATACCAGCTCAGTCTTTGTACCGCAATTATAATAATTGATTCCTTCTCAAATTTAAAAAGAGATTCTTGTCTTTCATTTATAAAGCTTTTGTTTTGTAAAAGTCTATCATTTATACTCCAGGTCAGTTCCAAGAAACATGATCATTATTATTCAAAAATAACTCCCACGACAGTTCATGCTGCCCAGGGACTCACAGCCCCGCAGTGACGCTTCCATGGCCTTTTACAAAGTCTACTTTTTGCATACCTTTATTTTTGCAAAACCTAATAGAACATGACCCAATTTTTCTATGTACAGGCATGTATTTAACCTCAAGGAATAAGTTGCCTGAAATAAAAACACCCTGCACATCTCCTTGACAAAATGCGACTTGCACAGCCCAGCCAAGTGCCCACTTGGGCTCTGGTGGTGAAGATGGATTCAAACATCTCTCTATTTCATACATATTTAAGGACTCATTTACACAGGACTCACATACACGTGTTTTTACTATAATTTTCAAACTCACCTTTCCAATGGCTCTTTATTGATCCGAAAGAAAGGTGTCTGACCTGACAATCCACTTTGCTCCTATGTGGATGAGATGAATAGCAGATTAAAAAGCAATTATTTACTCAGAGAAAAATATACAGGAAGTGGAGAACAACTGGTTTTTAAGATCTTTCTTTTCCACTCTAAAAAAAAAACTTTTATAAGAAAGTTTTAAAAATATATAGAATAGAATTTGAAATACATTGCTGGAGCTGATTGCATGGATTGAACTGATTGAACTGAATGAAGTTGATGCATAAAGTTGCAGTTTCTCTAATAAATCAGTAAACAATATGATCTGAACTTTTTGCTTTGTGTTATGACACCAAATTTCACATTGTATTATATTTATTTTTGTGGAGAACAAACTCAAATGTCAACAACAATAATAATAATAACAATAACACCACCACCACCATATATGTTGTTTCATTGTATAAGAACCTTTCTATCAAGGGGCCTAATAATTCTGATCATTTTCATTTTACTCAAGAAAAATCCTGATAGAGGTGCTTATCTGAATATATCTGTTATTTCTGAACACTGCACACTCTTTGTCTATTAAATTGCACTAATTTTTTGCTTCTGCAATTTTAAAGATTGGCTAAAAAGAAGATAATCTTTCTTTGCTTTTTCTGTAAATATGTAAATATGAGTATATGAATACATGTACGCACATATATAATCAGTATATATACTTAAATTAATTTTGTTAATAGTTGCATTTGTAAGTTACAATGAAGCCAATGAAGTTGCAACTGTTTTGAAAGCTATTTTTCATTTTTTTTAAAAGGAACTCAAATTTTGTCATTGGAAAACAGAAGTCGGTATCTTTGCTTTCAAATGCTTATGCCCCAGTTTTCCCCCAGAGAACCCATCACTGTCTTCTAGCAGTCCCCAGCAGCAGCACAGGGTTCCAAAACTATTATGGAAGGATGTGAACTCAATGGCAGATCAGATTCAAGGGCTATTTTCCCTGATGTTTTTGTGCCTATATCTGTAGGTGGACAGGTTGAGTTTATTCATCCAGTCAGTTGAATGTCTGTGACAGAATCTATCCTGAATGTAAAAATTTTGTCTCTGTCAAAACTTTTGCATGTGTATGTGTATATATATGTATGTACACCACTGCAAATGTGCTTTTTATGCACACTGAGCTGTATTCCATAAGGCCTTTCTGGAAGGAGCAGCCAGTTTATATTCAGCTTGGATTCAACTTTTTACAGATAGGATATAGCATATTAGGACATCTTACAGGAAATTTTTCCTTGTTATTTCTTCTCTGTCTAGAAAAACAAAAAAGTTAAGGCTACAAAGGTGTACACTGCTCGTGGGATTTTAAAGTTTATGAAAGGATGGAAAAAACTTCCTTTTGCATTCTGGACACAGAAGAAGACCTGGGAAAAGTTGTTTCACTAGTAGGAATGTGTTTAATATCCAAAGCCATGGAGGGTGTGCTTATTCTCTATAGATGCATATGTAGTTTCTGTATAGGTACAACTCTCTCTTTCCTACAACTGGGTAAGAAAGAGATATTGCCTTAGTTTTGCAAATCAAATTGAATACACAGCTTAGTGTGCTAAAGTAACGTATCTGAAATATTAAATAAATAATTAAAATTTATACATGAAGTCTTGTTTTCAAGGGAACATCTCAGTCTGGAAAACCAGTGAGATTTATCAATGCAAATGCCCATATTGTTAAGGAAGCATTCTCTTGAAGTAGCAGTTTAGGACACCTAGGTATCAGAGAAAAATCACCCAATCTTCCCTAAAAAATTCAGAAGTAAAAGCAAGCTTGTGTCTAATTTCAAAATCTTCACAGCCTTTTATAGCAGCATTGGGGTGAAATTTGGATAAGGTGCTCAACTGCTAAGCTGCAAAGGAGTGAAAGCTGTCTGTGCCACCAAAGTGATGGGCTCAGCTCTATTCAGGGGCTGGGATTTCAGCTTACCAGCTCCTGGGTGCTTTTTAACCACGAAGCAAGACCTTCACCCCTTCTCCTTCACCCTCTGATTGGCAGAGCATTTCTCTGTTCACAATCAGAGGAGCAAAAGGACGAGGGGGAAAGGGAAAGAAGGGGAGAGAGTGCGCAGGAGAACCTTTCCAGGCACACACATCTCTCCTGCAGCCTGTTTGACAGATCTCAGTGGAGAGTGCACTGTAGGAAGAAAAACATGTCATTGCTCTGAAACTGTCTTTTCTAATTCAGTGCATCCATGTATTGTTATAAATCAGTTTCCCTGCCTCTGAAAGATACAGAGACAAGAGAACAACTTTGACTGTTAGCTATCAACTCAGATAAGGAAAACTTTCTTTCAGCATTAAGCCGCCAGCAGATGAAAAAAAGACTGAAAATATAAATTAATGCTGAATGTTTTGCTTAGGAAAGGGTTCCTTCTATGCATGTGCTTATGCTCATAGGAGTCAGACACTTACATTTATCCCTGTTGTGGGGTTTTAAAGGGACTTTTACAAGCATCAGGAATTCTTCGTTACAAATTGCAGACATTTAATGCTTCCATATTCTTAAATCCTAATCACAGTGTTGCTGACTGGCAAAGCTGTTGTACAGTCAAGGATCCAAGCTCCATGCTTGAGGTTAATTTATTACCATTTTATTAGAGGGTATCATAGAAGCATATTGATAACACTATATACCTTGGGTGTCATATTTCAAAATCAGGTTCCTTGAAATCTGTGTATACATACACACATTTCTGCAGGGACACGGGCAATTTTACTGTACACTTATGATCAGTTGAAGACTTGAATAAGAAATAGAAAGATAATAATATTCTAATCCCATTATTGGAATGATGTACTTATCCCAAGGTCAAACATAAAAGCCAAGGATATTTCGAATTAATAGAGTGGGATTTATTGACTCTGAGAAATTCTTCCTTCTTGTATATACCTCACCACTGGGAGTGGGTAGTGTGCCATTAACTCATGGGTTTTTTGGATAAAGAGTCAGGAACACTGAGAATATATATAATCCCCTAGCCTCAATCTGCCACAGTAAGTAAAAAGCTATTATCCATGAGCATCTCAGGAAAACAATAGATCCTATCTTCATACTAGCATCTCTGCTCTGCTTGACAGCAAAGATGTATTTTGCCACCTAAGTCTCAGGGCAGACATATTTATATAACTTTGCTTCATCAGTTTGCTTGGTAAAGAATGAAGCCTTTCTCTAAAGGGTAATCTTTTGACCTCTAACAGGCTGGTGATTTACAGAGCAACAGAGACAACACACTGCATTTAAAAAGCTTTAAGACATAATTTAAAGCTTTTATAGTGAAACCTTTCCTCTAACAATACACTTGCTGCTCAAGGTTCAGACACTTTTCTGAATGAAGAAATGCCTTTTACAATGAAAAATTTACTCTTGTTATAAATATATTTTACTCCAACCTTTGAAAAACAGCTCAAAAAAAAATAGCTACAATTTCATGGTACCTGGTAGTAAAACAAAGAGCAGCGAGGGCAGAGCAGGAGGAGAGAGAGGCTGCACGAGAAATCCAAGGATGTCTGATGGAAGGTAAAATGACATCTTTGATGTAAAAGCACCCTAACAATGTAAACTAGAAGGATGATGTACATAACCATTCTAGTGTAATGGACATGATTTACACTTGGACAGATAAGATGTTATTTAGATTCTGTCATGAAATATAAGTCTTCATTTTCCTTATACATTCAAGTAACAAGATTTTCCACTCAGCAAAGCAGCACAGTGAACTAAGTCAGGGGATGGCATCAGCTGCCCAAAGTTTAAACACCTTCCCTCTTGTGGGGCTGTTTTTTACTTTACTTAGTTGAATGTAGTAAATTTATTTCTAGGTATGTCAAATGCACAACTCCCTTTTCCCATTATTTTTTCTGGAAAAAAAACTAGCTTGTGCTCCTCTTGATTTTTCTTTTTTGTTGGAATGGGGAGGAGGAAGCAGGACCTTTTACAGACCCATCTCTTCATGTTAACAGCCAGCGCCAGCACAAACTGATGTGTGTGTGTCTGTCTGTCTGTCTATCTGTGTGTCTGTGCAAGGGATGTTCCATAACATTGGAATAGCATTAAAAAGTGGGTAATTTTTTTCATGTAAATTTCAACCTATCCTTTCTATATGGTTAAGACTTACATTCAAAGATCTTTAAAATCAGGTTATTTTCCAGCTCGAGTGTTATTCAGATCAGCTTAACGGGGAGATTATCAGAGTAATTACAAAATCACCACCTAGCAAGGACTTCTTTCACTTTTCCTTTTTTCTTTCCAAGTGAAAATTTTATTTAGGTTCCACCAGGAAATGCAAGATTTCACCTTATTATATACTAGAGTAGCTAGACTTTCTACCCATTGCATCACTTTATGAATAACAATCCTGGACATTTCCAGGACGTGTTTTCTCCTCCAGCTGTCAAAATATTTAATGTTCACAATTAGGCATTGTAGTTGAAAGTGCTATGTTTTGTTTCTGCAGCTTTGGGAAGAAAAGATACCTTGGTCCCACTGGGTCATCTAATAGCAGGTTTCTGCAAACTTCTGGGATAAATTGTGCCTGTATGCAGGGTACTCAAAGACCTGTGTGCTGTGATTTTCAAAAACAGATTGAGGTGCACAGGCTATTAGTTTACCTTCCTTGGTTGGACATACAGATTGAATTATCACTTTCAAACCCCAGCTGTGTCTTTTGGGAATGGAATAGGAAAAGATGAAGAGAGAGAAAAATTCCTTGCCAGCTAGAAATAAATGGTGGGTGCCATCCTGGGGTTAGCAGTGACTGAGCTCAAAACAAGAGAAGATGTGGAAAAGAATTAGAGCCTTTCCTGAGATGTGGGGCTTCTCCAAATATGCTTCATGAAAGAAAAGAGTCCTGGGGTGAGGGGAGCAGGGGAAATATGCAGCACTCCCTGGACTGGGGCTGTCTGGATGCTTCAAGCGACAAGCAGGAAGGCCTCCCAGGGTCCACACTGAAGACCAAGGAACAGAAGCTGGGAAAAATGCTGCAGGGAGATCAATTAGTAGCCAGCAGTACAGGAAAGAGAGAAATTCCTGGAAGCAGCAGAACAGAGACAGTCACCTGGCAGAACTGGGGAAGAAAGGACCTGATGAAAAACTGCAGCTTCTTCCTTTGCTTTTCTGATGATTTGAGCTTGAAGCAACAGCACATTTCTTGTGCAGATGCTTAAACAAAATAAAAGCATTCTGCAGTCAGCAGACTGCAAACCAGCCTAACAACGTGGCATAATTTCTGTGTTCCTGCTGAAGCAGTCCGGGGTGTTTTCGACTAATCATAGCTTTAGCAAAATATGCTGCTTCACCTAAATTAAGATATTTACTAGAACCTGTTTCTCTCAACAAAACTTTAAATGAGAACTTGTCTAAAGACTAAGGTAATGCAGTAAATTCTGACCACAAAAGAAGTATCTGCTTCTGTTCTACTCCTTTTCTCAAAACATTTGAAAGGTTTTGCTTTAATTTCACTTTCTTACCAAATGAAGTTAAATTGCAGATCTCAAAAAGCTTTCACAAATAAGAATTTATGAAAATAACCAAACAAAATCCAGTTCCCAGGTCATAAAGTGTAGCTTTCAAAATCCTGTTTCAGTCTTATCTCTCCATTGCAATCTCAGAAAAGGAGCATCTGTGTAAATCAGCAGTGTATAGACCTCAGCAAGTGTATGGGTAAAGGCATCATGGAAAGGAGCAAGGAAAATATCTGAGACCTAATAAACAGCAGTGCTTAACCCTGAAGAAGATTTTAAAAGTAAGGTGGATATTATTTGTTATAAAATTTTGTAATTAATTTTCATATTGATGTATCAGTCCATAATATACATAATATTCCTTTGGCTAAACCAGAGAATTAGTAGAAATTTCAGAAATGTTCTAGCAAACTCTGAAATTCCAGCATGCAAAGGCAAGAGTTTGGAAAAATATTTAATGTCCAATAATCTGAATAACTGGTGCAATAAAATGAAGGTAAAATAAAATGGACAGTAAAATGGATGGTTAGTCACCTAAAGACAATTGAAATACTAGCCCAGCTAAATATTTAGACACTTAAAGCCTTAACAAAAAAAAAAATCTATTCCTGACAGCTTATCTGTCATTCAGTAACTGAAAAACCCTACAACTCTTCAAGATTTTGTGCAAATTTTGCTGTGTATTACGGTAAAAACTACAGTCCATGCCATAGGAATAACACATGAATAAAATCCATAAAACTTATATAAGATGAGGGGAAGCAAATCTAGCTGTAGAGAATATTGTAGAGAAGTAGAGAAATGGAGATTTTGATTATTTGGATGACAGGCACAATCCTGGAATTTACCTTTTATAACAAAGTGAATTCAAAACAGAGGAGTTCAGGTCTCCTTATCATCTCCTTCTGGAGATAACTTGTATTATTAATAAAAGACTAAATTACATTCTTCTTCTTCTGAAGAAAGAGTACTGTATCCCAAGCAGATGTGCTATTAGAGCTGACACTTTCCCATATTACAGCAACTTTTGAAGCTTTTATTTCAGAATAATGTAAAAGTAGTATTAAAGGACGATTCTGGGGAGAAGAAAAAGGGATAACTGGCATAAGGAAGAAGTTCTGAGGAGTTTATTTTTTTACACAGCGTATTTTCTTCAAGAATACTTCTGTATAGTTTCTTTTGGGGATTTTTTTTTAATATTTATTTCATAACCACCTGGTTAGGTATTATCTTTTTTGAAAAATTGATGTGTAAACAATGAACAAGAGATCAAGGAGAGCTTGAAAAATGTATACATTTAGGGATTTTTTAATACCAGGATATAATATAGAAAGGAAATTATAAACTCTCAAGAAGGATATTAACTGGACCATTACGGAACACGAGTAGGATGCTGGTGACAGGAAAACTTGATATTGTTGGAGAGGCAGAATTAATTCTTGTTTTAATACTTCCAGAGAAAGCTGAATGTCACGTCCTGAAGAATGCAAAGGTGAAGTGTTAAAAGTTTTATGATAATGCTGAAGCAGACAGGCCATTAAAAGTATGTGAAGTTTGCAAGGCTTTAGAATTTCAAGTAAATTAAAGAGAAAAGAACACAAGATTTTTTCCTGCTTGCTTGAGAGTCTGAGTGATTACTGCTCAAACAGGGTGAGTAATTTATAGCTGATATTTATTCATAAAACTCTGAGTACTGCAGACCTATGCACTCAGCAACATTAACATCATTAAGAAATGAGATATTTACACATAATTTAGAGATATGTGAAATTGCCAAAGGCAGCATGGCTTCAGGAAATAAATTTTTCCTTCGTTAACATTCATTGTGGCCAGAGGGAAGAAGAACTGAGGTTGTATATGCAAAGAGAATCCTATGGAGGCTTTGAATTAGTTCTAATCTATGATAGAGCTTCTCCTCGAATTTGAGGGTCACAAATCATTGTGTTCTAGGCCAGGCTTAGGGTAATCTCTTGATAAATGAATGAAATAATCGATGGATATTTGTTTTGAAGTCAGCCAAACTATCACACCAGCAATTTAGCTAGCACTTCATCCTGACCAAAGACTTTTATTTTACATATATTACAGAGCCACTGAAGTTATCTGAATTTGTACAAGCAAAGATAAATGAATTAGATGAGTTTTACCAGTGATGAGCTCTGCATTGACTTGTAACAGTCACTGTGATACACTGTCAAATTTTGAAGTAAGTGCTGGATTTTTGCAGTGAATTTCAGTACTTGAAGAACTCCTTGCTGTGGTCTAGCAGAGCTTCTACTACATCTGCTGCAGTTCTCATGGTTTCTGGACACTTTATGACTCATAATCCAAATAACACGGAAGAAACAAACACACATGAACACAGAAAAAGAAAAAAAAAGTATTACACTAGGAGCATTTGATCTTCAAAAGTACCATTGCTGAGGAAGAAATGAAGGTAGGATATCTAAGGGTATTCAGAAATTGTGGTTGGAAAAACAGATCAGGTAGAGGTTTGTTCATTACTGAAGATCATTTTTAATTGCTCTGTTTCTCAAGAACAGTGAGAAACTCAATGGGGAATAAGATAGACACAGGCACATAAAATATATTGTTGCTTTGAACTAGGACAGTTGCACAGAGAAAATCACTGCAGAAGCCTCAGCTCAAACCACCAGACTGCAGAATAAGTTTTATGCCTTTTGCTATTCAGCATTTTATTCTAAATGTTCTATTTTTCCATCTGAACTCATCTAACACCTGTATGACCAGGCCCATGCTGGAGGTCCACCATCACCCCTTCTCCTCAACTTGCAGATAAATGTAGTGTTGCATAGAATAGTTTGTTAGACTAGCAGAAATAAAATTAGAAGGGACTGCCAAATTGTTATCAGACAACTAATGTTTATAGGTGATAAAACTCCTAATTACAGTTTTTATTTCCAGACAGTCTGATTAAACTGTGGACAAAATAAGTGAAAACAGCATGCTGGGCAAAGTTTGTCAATATTGCAACACTATCAGAGAAGAGATAGTGAAATAAATTTATTAGATTCAGAAAGAAATTTATAGAACAATCATCACAAGGAAAGCCCTTCCCATCGATCTCTGATAAAGAATGAATTAGAATATTACCCTTTCCAACCAAACTTGAGAAGCAGCCATCTAAAGGAATTTTTAATGGTCTGGCTTACTTTTGGCAGGCTGTGGGATCAGAGGAGATCAAGGACTTGTGTCACTGGTCTGAGTCTGGACAGATTTACTATTTGCCATAGGTGCTGGTGTTACAAAGATGCAGACTTGGCATATGTTGGAGGTTAGGATTTTTCATTTTGTTTTCCTTTTCTTAGGGAATTTTCTCCCATTTTCTTGCTGAGAAACCGTAACAAGGGGTATTGAAGAGGGGCAAAAGAATGAACCACCGAGAAGAGGGAAGGAGTGCAGCTGGCTTTACTAGCTGAGGGGCTTTCTCTTGGGAAGGGCAGAGATACCGCGGGATGCGGGCTGGGCTGGGGAAGCAGCTCGGCGCAGCTCCTCGCTGTCTCGCTGCTGGTTTTGGAGGAGGATGGTTGAGCTGCTGCTTACTGATGGGGAATTTTCTGCTGCTGCCAGGGCCCAGCCCTGTCCTGTTTCTCCTGCTGCAGGTCAGCCTCTGCTCATGAGAGCAGACATTGAACTGGGACCTTACTAATACCCTACTTCAATAATAAAAAAGACCTTCATTATCTACTTGGGTGCTATAGGGGAAACCCTGGATCCTGAGTCCCTTCCCTCTCTGAAAGAACCTCTCCCTGCCATGTTTGGGAGCCTCTCCCTGCTCTGTTCCACAACCAGGCTGCTGCTGCTTGGCCCCTCCTGTGTCTCTGCTTTTGCCTCAAAGTTTTTTGCCGTATGGTAGCCATGGATCCTCTTCCTGCAGGGACTGGCTCCTGTTACAGCTGCGGAGTTTCTGATACATCTCATTTACCACTCTGGGATTTTGTTCTTCCTGGCCATTCCAGCTTGCTGCTTCCAAGGTTTTCCATGTTTTATTTAGCCACCTGGATTTTCTTATTCAGATTGGTTTTTTTTTTAATATACTAAAAACAAATTCAACCTCTTGCTGGTTTGAGCTGGCTTTGTTTTTCCCTTCAAAGTTTAGTACTAAGTCTTGAGCACTAGCTTAACAGAGTTGAATTTTTTGTTTTCTTGGAACACCTTGTCTCTTGAGAGCCAAAGATCTTGCTTGTTAAAAGCTTTTCCATGTCTTAAGTAGATTGTGGACTTCATAGGAACTGAAATTAATGAAATACTGTCCAGACAGAGAGTTTATAGATATCCCTGAAACTTCCATTTCATTGTAACTCCACAGATATTAGATTGTTTCTGCTTCTCCTAGAAACAGGTGCCATGTTTTTGTCTGTAGGATATGGAAATTGCTTTCTGTAGCTGAAAATAATGCCTGGGTGATGTATTCAAGAGAGTGACTGTACTTGTGTCTCAGCTAGTAATTACGTTTGTAAGGCTGTCATTATTGCTCCTGGTTTGAGCTCTGTTGATATAAATGTATTCTTCAAAAGAGGAGTACAACACAACATTTTCAAGTCTTGCAAAGTGAACTATCATCTGATGCCTCAGTGCTAAGAGATGGAAAGCGAGCATCATACAGGGAGCAATTTCTCATTAACAACACTAAGATGCCTGCAAGATTAAGGTGTCAAGGTATAGAAAGATGAAGAAGAAAAGAATTACTTAGCAATTAGGCATAAATGAATATGAAATATGGATAGAGAGTTCTAGCTCCTTCTAAAGGTAAAAATAGGCCAGTTGACATGTTGTGCTACAATCAACTCACCCACTCAATCCTGACCTTCAAATTTATAGGTGAGACTAGTGGGAGCAAAATATTACCACATAGCCAATGCTGGGAACTTTCAGAGCCATTATTTCTGAAAAGAAATGAATATTCAAAGGTCCCTGTGACACAATGAAGGTTAAACCCTATAGAGAGTTTTGCAGGACCATGTGAGTGCTGTCTGAGTGGGCTCCAAAAGAACCAGAGTTCAGCCTGTCTATCAGCTGCATGGGAGCTCAGTGGACATGGTTAGTGAAGGGCTGATCCCGTGTTCAAACTGGAGAGGAATGGAGCTTTACGTGGCATCTTCCAAATGCAGCTACACAAGGTGGGCAGAAATATAGCTCTGAAAGAAAGAAAAATATCTGGGATACATTTATGTTTACTGGGAAGTTGTTAGCCTGCAAATTATTTCCCACCTGACTCTTATAAACCATATCAGGCATTGCCAGCTAATATCTACCTGCAAATGGCCAGCTCATACCATCCCTGTGCAGTGATCTTATCCAGAAAGCACTCCAGTTCAGTGGTTGCAGCTGTACCTGCTAGAGAGAAAGAAAAAAATGTTTTGTCTAAAGATAATTTATTAAATTACGTTTCTACAAGTAATTCCAGACAGAAACTCTAATTAAAATCCTGCTTTTTAGGAGGAAATGAAAAAAAAAAAAAAAAGAAAAAAAGGGGAAAAGAAAAATAGAAAACAAAGACAATAGAAGCAGCAGGGTACCACTTCCAAAGCAGTTCCAAAAAAGTATTATTATCCTCATATAATGAGTCTTAGCAAATTACAGACAGAATTTTTGAGCAGTTTCACCACAATTCACAATGGTTGTTTTGAAGTTTAATGGCCCTCCATATCTAGGCAGCTCTTCCATAGCCATGACTAAGCACAGTATGAAACCTTTGTATCTGGAATGCAGAACCACTTCTAACATCTTGCATTGATTTAAATTGTGAACCAATTTAGCTAATCTGACATACACCCCTATATAATTACTTTGCATCAGATTTATATAGATAGAAAAAGATATATCTGTTCCCTCAGCAGCAGTTTCAGTCCAGAAATTGTAGGCAGAGCATATTAGTTTGTGACCAGCCTTCAGCATTAATAATTGTATAGTTTTCAGACTGAAGTTTGTAGAATCTATGCACCTCAGAGGTGACTCTAAATCACACTTTTAGTCCTGATGAGACCAATTTAGTTTCTATATAATGTTATAAAAAGAGATACATCAGTACCTCAAACCCGATGTATTTTCCTCATACTTTCATCAAATTGATAAAAACGCCTTATGTCTCATTCTGCCACTGTACTTGCACTCAATGTGTAAATCAGTCATTCAGTGAGGTATTGTTGGCTTGTGGTTCATAAAAGTGCTGATGATTGCAAAAAGATAGAACAAGAAAGGTTGGTGGTAGTATTGGCTGAGTCCATAGCCCTTTGTTACCCACTTTTATAAAGGTGTCCTTTGTTATGCTTTCATCTTTTTTATTTGGTTTGGAAATGTCCTTATTTGTTCTACCATATTATAAGAGCTTTACTGTGTTTCCCATCTGCTATCTTAAAGAGATTCAATTTCAGATCAATTCATCAGTTGAAACATGTAGCTTCTCTGCCACAGTTTCTCTAGAATCCATCTTGCCAGTCCCATGTAAACTGAAATGGGTCAGTTTTCACTAGCCTTGGCATTAAACCTCTGTGCTCTCCCATGATCCCTATCCAATATTTTAAAAGGGGTTGCAGTGGGAAACAAATTATTTGACTCTTAATTCTACTTCTCTCGTTCATGTGCCAGTACATCAAAACTAGATCACCCTGGGCCAGAGCACTTTGTCATGTTACCTGGAATAACACTGGTTTGTGAATTATGCCTGGTCAGTTTAGTGTCTCAGTTTGGTGACATTAAGCTCTTTGAATCATTGAACCCTACCACCTCATCTTTCATCTTGCAGAAAGAAGCTGGCAGACTTTTTGTCTGGTGCCTGGAACACTGATTGCTCTGCTGACCCCACAGCAGTCAAAGGTCCCACAAGAAGTCTCACAAGCAGCATCAGCCACTTTGAGTACCCTGTCCTCAGCCTCTACTATCTCATCCATTAATAAACAGCCATGTAAATGGCATGTTAATCCCAGATTATGTTAAGAGATCCCATTTCACATACCTTAGCAGTTTAACAGCTCACTCTCTATCCCAAAATGCATGAATTTAGGATAAAATAATGAATTAGTAGACAGAAATTAATTTATAGAGAATTCTATATTTATAGACACCATTTTATCAGCTTTGAGGTACTTATCTGTTATTTTATTTAGAAAATAGCCAGTTAAATATAATGCATTCAATCTGTGTACATAATTTTGATAAACCCATGATGCAGATATAATTTTGAGATTCCATTATTATGTATCTGTGTTCATTCGCCTTAGATCTTCAAATGATCCATAAATTAGGAAATATGATTCATAGTTTCAGTAAATACCTTAGAAAAATCCATACAGAGATTTCAGAATTCATTTGAAAGTGGAACCTGTCATCCTGCCAAAGAATTCATTTCAACTGCTGTCAGTAAAAATAGTTATTTCAATATGCTCCTTTTTAAAACAATAAGTGTTAAGATATGTTTGGGTTTGGTTGGGTTTTGTTTTTTTTTTTCAAAATGACAAGTTGTGTTTAAAATAGAGCCTTTTTCTGTTAAACATGCACCATTAAGAGGAGAAAAAAAGTTTTTCTGCTATGGAAAATTGTAAGAGTTACGTATGGAAAATGAATGTATCTACTACTGCTACAGCTGTCTATAGTAACAAGCACCTAGGTACAGTTGTATGGTGTCAGCTCTCAAGATATTTTAATATAGAGCAATTCAGATGAAATTACCATCTCAGCCATCTAGAAACTAACCTGCACACAATGCAAGAAATGTTAGGTTGCTTAAAGTATCTATTTATCTAGAGGCCTTTAAAATGATATTTTATCAAATAAAAGGAAAAAAAAAAAGTACCTTTTAATCTTCTTCTTGGAAAAGAACTGGGATCGTTGGGTTTTATTTCTGCCATGAAGGAACAAGGGAATGGAGTCCTCCATGACTTTGTGGGTAAAATGAGGACTAGCTGTAACTAAAGGCAGAAAAAAGGCTTAACACTTTCCCTCCAGTCCTATTTTGTCAGTCCTTACCATTATTTGTCTTTTACAGTTTCCTCTGATTTCTTGGCTTCCCTGATAAAAACAAGTGTTTTTTTTTTTTTTTTTTTAACTCAGAAAGTAAGCAAATGGATAAACAAGATTCCCATGAGAAAGCAGCCCAAGTTCATTAATATATTCCTATCACAATGTATTCCTTTTAGCTTTTGAAAATTGCATAAGCTGATAAACTTAAGGTTTTGAGAGAGAAACTTACTATGAACTGAAGAGTGTAGTTAAGCAACAGTCTCAGAGAGACTTGTCACAATTTTGAGAAATGTGTCAGGATTTGATTTTGCCTTATAAGGAAGTATTAAGTTGCTTTAAAAATAGAAATATATTTATATATTGTAGAAGGATGACTTTCCAGGACACAGCATGATGAATTAGATGTACTCATAGTGCTGGTGAGGGTGCTTCATAAGTAAAGTGGTTACATCTTTAGAAGAGGGACTAGAGGGGAGGCAAAGTTGTCCACAGGACAGCAGCTGCAAATAGAACAGTTTTTAAAAACTCATATGTGATCTAGATTCCAGGCAAACGAAGGGATTTTTGAATAATGTAATATGAGCCACTACTCGCTGGTTTTGTATCTGTTACAGAGGCTGATACATAGCTCAAAATAGAATAGAATAAATTGTGCAACAACTAAACTGGGATTTCTAGTAAGCAGGTTTTAAAGCACAGTATGATTTGTTCTGTCAGGATCTTCTTCAGTCAACAATGAAATAGAGAAGTAGGATAATGGAATAGTGAAATAGGAGCCCTAGCATTTCCAAAGAAAATCTTATTTGTTTGAACATAGCAGAGAGCTGTTAAACATTATGGGCCCACTAAAATTATCAGTAAAATTTGGGTTTCCTCATATACTGGGCATGGATGTCTCACTGGGTATGCTAACAACTGTGTAAAATTCAGTCTATTTCTCCATAAAGATATGCCTGAAGCAGATATTAAAAAGAAACTGAATTATGGATTAGGATCGACTTTGGGGGAAAGAACTGAGAAGAACTCAGATGTGAATAGAAACCAATATTTCATTGCCTAAAGATCAACTGTGTTAAAAACGGTGAGAAATTTAGAGCAGGATATAACTTTGAAAGAATCACCCTCAGGAGAGAATTCACAACATCAGGACAGTAAACCTCCAATTGCCCCAAAAGAGCTTTTTCCAGAAGCTTAGTTACAGAAGTTTATTTCCTCAAGGCAAATTTTCAGTGAGCAAGTATTCTGTTCAAATACTTCTGAGTTTCTTGGTGATAGATACAACATAACTTTAGAGACAGAAATGGCAAGGGTCAGCTCAGACGTGGAAGAATATTTTAGAATATCTCAAGATTTCCTGCTTTGGTGAGCACAGTCAGAGAAATGAATACCTCTGTACATAAAAGAAGGTCGTAACAACCACTGTGTTAGTGGCCTGCTATTTCAAAATCATGATGTTGACAGCATTCCCCTGCCAACAGAAGTGAAAGAAATAGTGAGGAATAACTGCATGTATGAAAGGATTCTATTTGTCACCGTTCGGCTCTGTCACTGATATGCTGGTGGAGAAAATATTGCTGTTGGGATTTGCTGACAGTGCCCAAAAGCTCTGTGGCTAGTGAGAGAATAAAAGTGGGAAAATTTTAGGAAAGTGCATTATAACCTGATCTTCGCTTTGGGAAATTGCTTCAGAGATCAGGTTCAGTAGAAACAGCGAAATGCTACTCTACCGAAAGACCACTTCCCAAAAGGAAGATTTGATCCCAGAGTTCATGCAGCATGCAGCACACATTTCTGCTTTATTGCAGAACATTAGTCTCTTTATGTTCCAGACAGAGAAGGTATCAATGTTCAAAGCAAACCTGACACGGACAAATCTGGGATTTCTTGTTTACCCAGCATGCCAGGTTGTAAACTACACATATATGAAGACATAAGTCACACTGCAGGTGTCTTCACTCTTACACTCAAGCATGGGTTCTGCCAAGTGGATTCTCCAGACCTGTCACTGAAGTACAAAAGTTAAGTGGCCTTCCAGATGGAAGACTTTGATCAATCAGAAATGAGGCCAACTTGAACATGGCTTACATTAAAGAGAAAAATAGAGAAGAATAAAGTGTCATGCTGAGACAGCATGTATCTCTCCAGGATCCAAAACAGCAGCAGCTCTCTATCTCTAGCCCACAGTAACCTCCAGGACATATTGACAGGGAAATGAAAGTGATACTTAATCTCCAATTTAACAATTTAACAGTAGAGAACAAATCATTCACAAAAAAATTGAAGCAGATGGTCACTGTATCATTCATTTGGGTAGGCTGATGTGGGCTGGAGTGGCTGGGAAGAGGATTTCTCTTTAAGTGGAATGAAAAGTCAATTGCCAGCTTCATTGTTGGTCTTCAAATGTTCTACATAAAATTCATCCATGTTAGAGATCTATTCAAGTTGTGGGTTTTTTCTCTGTTTTCCCAGAAGACTCCTGGGAGTCCTGTTGAATCAAGACAAAGAGCTTGAAAATATATTATCACTGAATTCATACCTCACAAAGGAATATATGTGGGCAGACCAAATGTGTATGAAATATTATTTTCTTTGTTTTAAAAGAAATTTTGTATATTATAAAAATTTTACAAAGCACCATCTTTTCTTTTTTCCCTGGAAAAATCATAGTTCATTGATTATATTTACTGATAACTCTTTCCAAGAAGGAAATTAATGGTTCACAGAGGCACATAAGTACATTTTAAGGATTGCTAGGTAGATAAAGTAGAAATATGTGTGAGCAAGGTACTATGACAGTTCTTCTGGAGAAATAAAGCATATAATGAACATGGTCTAGCCCTGATAAATGGCAGCCATCTGCACCATCCATCCTGGAACCCAAGAGGTGCAGGCTTCCAAGTGATTTTTTTCTGTTTATTACACTCTTACTACACTTTCAAAGCAGAAGCAGAACTTGCATTGTAACACTCAGTACTCAGTAAAATACCTGTTGGTTAAAGGAGAATTTTGTAAATTAATAATGTCTCAAGCCTAGCAAAGTATTGGCAGGGTTAGATTATTTTAGTGGGATCTCAGAAAATGGTGCTCTGATTTTCTCAGGAAAACCTTCTGGTAAAGGATTCAAAAGGCAGAATAAATAGAACAAATAATGAAAGCATAACTTTCAAGCAAAAGTCTTTCTGCTGTCTGTGAGAGAGACCAACACAGATGTTTTCAAAAGTCTAAAATGAATGGCACCTGCATTTGACTTAAAGCACCTCATGCAAAGGGTTTATGTTAGGAATCATCACCACCTAAACCAGAGCCACCTGATATTCCAGAAGTGAAAACCCCTCTCATGGCAGGGATCATGGCAGTAGAAGATGGGAGTCTAAACTCACAGTCACCCACTAGGGCTAGACTGATTTTCCCACCACTGCCAGGCAGCATGACTGTGACACTCAGGGTCTGGCTGAGCTCTCTAATTGCCATTGTACCTTCACTGGGACAAGA
Source organism: Cettia cetti (assembly GCA_013401135.1). Lineage (NCBI taxonomy): Eukaryota > Metazoa > Chordata > Aves > Passeriformes > Sylviidae > Cettia > Cettia cetti. Next base: position 45,421 of record VZUI01047099.1, read on the forward strand.
CTGCTTAAGGAGTTAATAGCACTGCACTGCAATTTGTGCTGAAAGCACATGGTGAAAATAGTATATTGTAACAGTAATGACTTCCTGACTGAAGTACTAAGTCAAACATGTCAGAAGTAATAAATTTAGGCTGGAGAATGACCCATAATGCTAGTCATTACAGCAAGGATAGATCTGAAAGTGTTGAAGATGAATGTGGTTACTGCTGGTCCTGGAGATAATGATTTGGAGAACCGCTTATTTCCTCTGTTAATCTCACTGGTTGATTAATATTAGCTCTATCATTCTGAACAATATAAATGAAGGCAATTGACAACATCAATCTGCCTTTTTAGCCTCTCCAGAGCAACTGCTAACTTTGATACGACTGTGGTGTCTGCTTTGTTTAGGAGGCACTGTGGCAGAGAGTCCTAGATGATTTCAAGCATATTTATTAGTTTGATATAAAATGCATGAAAGAAGCACATGGAATTACTGCTTTGTTTCCTCCTCTCAAAATTGCAACTGGGCCAGTAACACTTAATACAAAGTTAATTTAGTCAAGATACTTGAGAGCCACTTGGCTCTGTTTCTAAATTCCTCCCTTTGTCCTTTGCAAAGCTTTGAAGTGTTAGTCTGTGAGGTGGATGTTGTAATGAGCCTGTTTCTAAGAGGATCAAAGTAGCAGAGCTGCCCAAAGCAGCATCAAAGATACACAACAGAGAGCCCTTTAATGAGCAAGAGGGACATAACTCTTTTCCCCAAAAATAAAACCCTAAACCAGGATTTAGATTAAATATTTAAAATTGGAAATTATTTTATTTTGTCTGGAGCTTGCTAGCAGAAAGCAAAAACCTCAAAGAGAAGAGGAAATTTCTCCAGCTGACTTGGCTAAAATTTAATGGCTGTCATTAGCTGGATGGTTTCACCATCACTTAATGGAGTCCAAATACCTGTGGCCTAAGCTAAAAGTGGCAGTGACAACCAGCATGGGCAGGGGCAGGACAGCAGCCCTGTGCTAGAGCAGATTCCTTTCCCATGGATATGAAAATAGAAAGCAAACATAAGGCAGGAAGTGGCAGCAAGCACTGCAGAGTGAGAAGACAGCTTGGAAGGGGAACGGGGGGAAGGGTGGGAGAAAGAAAAGGAGTGGGAGGGAGGACTGGACATGTAAATTGTGTGCCAGGAAATGAATTCCTTATAATGTCTCTTGCCAGAAGCTAAATCCTAGCACATGTAAGTCGTCTTTTTCCCTTTCTTTTGCTCTTCACACAGTTCCTCTGAGGGTCAGAGAGGAAGGAGCAGGGACAGGAAGAGGGGAGATTCAGTGTTTGCTTACTTGCTGTGTGACGAAAGAGCTATATGATCCAGCTTTAACATCAGAAGGCATGTGACACCATAAAAGAGACGAACGGGATGATATCCTGCTTCTCATTAGAGGGGATTTTTTCATCTTACTTTATTTGGCCACAGGGATTCTTCAATATATTGCAGGGTTGAAATAGCAGAGGAAATGTGTTTCTGTTCAGAGGCTGAATGTACTTTTTGCACTGTATTTGGTAATGAAATGGGGGCTTACTTGTTTGACTTTACAGCTCTCTGTGAAATATGGCCTCTGCTCATGTTTGGTTTTGTTTTAGGAATTACCTACAGCATCTTTCAAGGCCAATGTATGCCACTGACCCGTGCTCAGCCTGGGACAAAATGACAAGGCTTATGTTTTAGGTTCGGTGTTTTTTTTCCAGAATGTAGCAGAAAACTTCTGCCAGAAAGTTTAAACCTCGATAGCAAACCAAAGTACACTTCCAGCTTATAAGAGATCAATAAAATCTGATGCAGAGAGCAGAATGAATAATGAAACTGGACACAAAATAATTATTTAATGCTCTAACATTTATTGGGAATTAAGCACAAAAGGTAATCCTTCCATATTTTTTTCCTTCCCAGCCCACACATTTCAGGATACCACATATCTCAGCATGTGCAATGCCATGGACAAAAACAGTATCATTTTCTTTGAAGATATTTTGTGGGTAAAAGCACTGGACACTTTCAGGTGTAAGGAACACAGATACTGGGGGTTTTTTTGTTTGGTTTGGTTTGTTTTTTGGTTGGTTTTGTTGGTTTTTTTTTAATTAACTGCAGCACTACAATGCTTATGAAAATCTGTACATAGCAAAATTTTGTAACTTGAGTTAGTGAAGTCATGTAAGAGGCTGCTTTCAACAAAAGCTGCTGAGAATCCAGGAGTTTCAAATGAAAGGAATTGGCTGGTTCTATATAGTGTCTTTAAAAAAATATATTTTTAGGATGACTCAATGTTAAACCATTTTCAAACACCATAATTTCTACTGATTTCTTCTGCTTCAGTACCAAGGATAACCTATATTACTCAGCTTTTGTAGTGCCTTTACTCAAGAATAAGAATTCTTTCATTAAGAATGTTTTATTTCCCACATAGTCTTAAAGAATCCCTAAGATCCTTTTAAGCATTCTGCTAAAGATTCTATTGATCTATTTCATTACTATCAAAAATTATTATATTTAAAATTAAAACAATTTGTTTTAATTGGAGAGCAGAGTTCTACTCAGCCTTTACAAGCAAAATTTCTTAACACTGCTAGTTTGGGGATTGTTTGCTATACCTGGAAGTTGGATTCATCTTGCTATTGGAAATTTTGAGTACAATGTGAAAAGAATGTTTCCCTCAACAGCATAGGATTAGCTAGTGTCAAGTTGTGGGATCCTGCTGTCCCAGGAACTTACTGAATTACTTTAGCTACGCAGTATCTGAGCTATTTACTTCAGTCTTGCTGAATTGATGCTGCTGAAATGAGAAGGACTTGTAGCAAGAGGTGATACATTAATAAATCTTCCATTCAATGTAAAAATAACTTGGAACTTTGTTGTGTGTGCATTTCCAAATGTAAATTTTCAGTACTGTTAGTCATTGCTTTTAAAGGTTTCTCTGATAAAATAGAAGCTGCCTCATCCTTTCTGAGCAGTTGTTTCATCTGAGTATCATCAATGAGAAAACTTTCTCCCAAAACCCTCTTATTCCAGGCAAGATTCAAGAGCAATTCCAGTTCCAAACTGTAGCAATGACCTACCTGGAGGCTGCAAGGCTCTCAAGATAAAATGAGTGCTCTCAGTTAACTTCTCCAAAAAAAAGCAAAACAATATGTACCACAGGCTCTAAGTATATCACATTATGTTTAAATATAAACTATGCATCCCTTTCTACAGATATCCCATACTTCTTGCTGTCATTGCTGTTGTTGACAAGACATAATTTTTTGTAAAGTGACAAGATGCCTAATTATGGTTCTTGAATAAATCTGATATAATAATGCCTTCATTGTCAAAACCATACAGGAATAGCAGCAACTGAAATCAAACGTGGTTTGACACTTCTGTGCTATTCAGGATCATGCACTGAGATGCCTGAGTAGAGCAATTCTTGTCTAATGTCCTGTCAAATGATTTTCTAAAACTCTGTATCCAGTGAAAATCAAGATAGATGTTTTATCCTTATGCAGGGATAAATATTAGTCCAGATTACATGGTCTTAGGATTCTCTGTAGCTGTGGTACCTGAAGCAAGATATGCTTTAGCATCCTTTTCTTTTAAAAAAAAACTGGACAAAACTACCCCCATACAACAGAATTACTATTGGTTTGCAATACAGATTCACAAGCAAGGCACACTGGGAATAATGGGAGGCTGCTGAAACATTTCTTGAATAAACGTGTTCTGCCTACCCTTGAAGCACCAAGATTCTAGCTCCTTCTCTGCCTATAAGAATATGGAAGTTTTACCAGGTAGCCCAAATGTAATATATAGAGACTCATTTTAGGAACAAAGATATCTGTCTAAAGGAATTGCAATTTGCATTCGTTTTCCTAACGAGTACCTGAGACTGAGTCCTTATGAAAATCAAACTCTTAAATAATTTTCTTGACTTTGTCAAGAATATTTCACTTCACTTGTGTGTCATGACCATGTGAGAGTGTATTAGCAGTTTACTTAAAATATAGCAAGGTGCTAAGTACTTCAACTCTCTTCAATTAAACTTATGAACACTTAATTTTTGGTTTGTTTTATTGTACTTGGCATACTTGAGGCAATTGAACTCATATGTTTTGTCTTAAATTGTAAATCTGTGTGTTTGAATATCACAAATTATGCTAGTTGGTTTAAATTCTATGTTGATACCAAGAGCTATTTGGTCAAATTCTTTGATCCCATAAAACATTAAATGTTGTGTTTTAATAAACAATTTCCTTTGCATTGTGAAACATTGATTTAAATGTTATAAGAATGTACTCTTTCACTCTTTCACATTAGTTATTGATATTTCCAATTTCCTGTCCAGAAGTATCAGCAGATTGAGGATTAGATAAGCTCATAGTCAGAAGATCATCAAATAAATTAAAAAGGGGTACATGCCTGCCTGCTCCTAAACCAGATAGTACCACAATTCTAAATATCCAGGGGCCAAGAGGACTGAACTTCTGGGAGTACAAAGGCTCACCTGTCATTCCCTATAGCAATTCTGGAAGCTAGGCCACCAGTCTCACACAGCAGAGCATTTCTTCATTCCTTAAGTGAAAATATTAATCAAAACAATGACAATAATAGTAATAAAAGAAGAAAAAAATTACTTACCTCTCTGTTCTTTTGAATAAAATTGTCTTTTTCTTCCTACTGTAAAATTAGCTACAGAAGAGGAATACTGAATAAATATGCTTGTGACTAACACTGATTTACCGTGCAGTCTTAGAATTTAGCTCAAATGCTGCTTTTCATTTTTCAAAAAGTAGCAGTATTCTTTAAGATGATTAGCAAAGGCAGTGTCTTTTCACTTGACAGAAAAAACTGCAATAATGAGTAACACAATAGTTCTTTTGTGACCATCACTTGCTCACAAAAATATTATTTTCCTTTCCTTCATTCATTTGCATATGTTTTTATTTGCAGAAGGAAAAGCACAATTGTATAGATAATTTAAATTACGAAAGACGTGAAACTTGGATGACTCATTTAAAAACTCTCAGAAATAATCTTGGTGAAGTGGTTTTTATTCATCTCATTCTACTTTTCTCAAGGGCTGGCATGTGCATAAAAGGGGAACGTGATCCCTTGCACATGTTCTCCATGAGGGCTGTGTGTAGCACCATCATTAACTTAAAACAAGCTTTGCTGACTCTTACTCAAAGGCATTGCTGAATCCAAGCCAATGGAATTCAGGCTGGCATTTCTCCACCTCCTCTGACCAGGGAATAGTGTGAGAGGACAATCCTGTTTTTCTACACCAAGTATTACAGTGTTTCAGTGGACCTGTGTGATCTGTCCCAACAGCTCTGTTGCCATCTGCAATAGTCAATAAACAGACTTCATTTGGAAAATGGAAAGACCAACCTCTATATAAGATATTTATCTGAAACAAAAGCTGTAATTTATTTTTTTTTATTATTAAAAAAAGGCCAGTTTTAAACATAATCTTATGTCAAATCCAAGTTCATTTTTTTAGAAAAGTAGTATTTTGTTTAGTCAGTTTCAGAAACCACCTGAGCTTCCCTTTTTGTCTCATGGGATGTGGACTGGAGTATTAACCTTTGAGACAACTTTCCTTGTCTGATATATCTCCCAAATGCTTCAATATCTTCCCTCCACTTAAACCTCAAAAGTGAACTACAGACTTAAAACATCTGAATGGCCTCAACTGGATAAAGGGAGTAATGAGAGAGCCCAGCTTGATGGAATTGATAAATATTTTATAAGAACAAAAGAAAAATTATACTGGGGCAGATAAAATGTTTGCTTCATTTGGTCACATTTGGTCACTTGCAGTCGTCAGTAGAAGAGGCAAAACAATACAAGAAAATTAGAAATTAATTGCTTTTTCTAACACGTTGTCCCAGTTCCCCAAAATGCACAATTTCTAGGACTTCCTGAGCTACAGTTTGCATCTAAGGCACAGTAATATCAACTTTATTCTTCTTCAAATGAATCTGTTTAAACCCATCTATATTTTTGGCCTTCAGAATTTACAGTAGAAATGAAAGCTTTGATTTAATCATGTACAGTGAAATGAAAGAGTTTACTTGATTAATTTCAGAACTTTTCTATTAAATTGGTGTTGGGTGTCTTCCAGTCATTTAGTTGAGAAGCAGTGAGTAATGGTTCCTTAGCTACTGTGCCAAGTATGATTTTTTAAACTTGTACCACATCCCTCTTCCTGCCTCTTCCATCCATGTATCCTCCCTTCCTGTGGACATGGTCTCTATCTTTGATCTTCTCAGTCTTCTCACATGTCCCTTGAATTGTAATTTCCATACTCCAATTTCCAACTCTCTTAAAGCAGTTCAGGAGACATAAAATGACCTTAAGTGTATTTAGAACAAAACATTTCAAAAATTCCAAGTAATATAGTTGATTCACTTCCTGTGCATTCTGCATAATTTAGTCCCATAATTCAGTCCCACAGGGATATTAATTACACAGATTTTATAAGTCTTCTGGGAATAAAAACTGCAATTCCAATCAGTTTTATCAGAATTCTTCCAAAATTTTGAAAAGTGTGTCCTTACATGTATTTTTCTGATCTGTACTGACATCAAGATCAAAGTCCAATTTGCCACACAATTTAAGAACTCTCAATAAGAAATTCTTTTGATTAAGACACACACGTATAATTTTTGGATTTTTTTTTTTTAAGTTGAAATATTTGGTTGCCAAATATGGAAGTCAAAGTGGCTGCAGGCAGGTATGAAACAGACTTCCTTTTGAAGCTGAATAAAGTAAAAGGAAAAATAGCACACAGTAAGTTTGAGTTAGTTAATAATTCTTTTTTAGCAGAGTAGGTCACCTTGGTAAAACAAGGTAATGACTTGTAAGTCTGAAAAACTCAGTTGATTTTAGTGCGTTTGCACTCACTGAACAGAGAGAAGAAATTACCATCTGATGTTTTCCTTTAAACTGTCCTTCTCCAAACACCCTGGTGAAGACAGATATTTTTTGGAATCTCCTAACATTGTCAGACTAAAGCTTGACAGTTATGCATGCATGGTAGGGCAGAGAGATTTCCTTCTCAGAGAAATGTAAAATCTAAGCGGGGCTGAAGCTATAAGGGGCTATAAGAATTCCTCAGCTTTTCTCAGCCAGCATTATTAAGGTAACAAAACCTCATATTCTTATTTTCAAGCTCTGTGCCTAGAGAACAAGCGCAGCATGGCTATCATCCCAACAGCCTGTTCGCCTGCTCTGGAGACAGTTTTCTATTCCAAGGCACCCCCCTCCCTCTCTCCACCAGTTGTAGTTACTTGCCTCCTTCGCTGTGAAAATAAATCAATCTCATCTGCTGCTGTTCGATCGCTTTCTTCTCCCTGCCTCAGCTCCTCAGCCCTGCTCTCCCTTTGAAAGCCCCTTTCCACTGCACCATATGGTAGCTGGGAGAAGGGCAGAGCTGTGATCTATCTCATAACAAAAGGGGCTCTGGTGTCAAAAAGCCTCATGAATGCATGAGACACACTCATGTATAGAGAAATGCCTCTAGCTCTGTCAGGGAGGACTAAAGAGAAGGCTGATGGGCCTGACATCGCTTTTGGGTTGAGAAAGGCACCAGCTCTCTCTGCAGCTCATCCCTTCCTCCCTCCCCTTCTTTGGTTTCGTGCCAAAATCCTATTAGATCTATTAATGACATGAGAAGCAGAGTCAGGGTGTGTGACAGAACAAGAAATTAAATCAGGCCACCTTATTTACTCCCTATCACTATTTTTGAAACAAAATCATAGTACTGAAGGAAAAAAATAGCCACAACTAAACTAGACTTTAATAGTGTGCCAAAAAATAAACAAGCTAGTCCTATCCCTGCCAAAAATGGGATTGAGCACCCTCCTGTACATTGCCTATGGTGGCAGATTTACAGCAGAACTGCAAATTGAACGCTGGCAGGGTGACCCTGAAATAGTGTCTAAAGCACGCTGTTGGGTTCATTTTGCATCCTCAAGCCACTGCTGATACAAAAAAAAAAAATTACTCTGGGGTCAGAAAATTAACTAGACCTGTGACTGTGTGTGCCCTTTGAGCTGTTACAGAGGAATTACATCTAATTTTTGAGTCTGAAAGAAAGTAAACTGGCACTTACAAAACATACATTCCTTTACCCTCTTTCTTCTGTTTCACTTTCTCATTTTCTGTTCTGGTGACGTTTGGCATGCTTCATTTCACAGAAATGCCTATAAAATGCATTCACGACCTTCACGCACACAGTTGGCACAATGATAGAATTTACAAGTCTGAAATGCACGGATTACAAACTTTTATCACTACATGGGGGGAGGAAAAACCACCACTCCTGTGCAGCAGAAAGCAACAGCGCGTATTTAATGAATAAAAAGTAACTGAACTTAAATATTTCACTAATAATTTGGGTTTAGAAGTTTCATTTATTTCATTAATAGCTTCAGTTTCTGAACATAACTGGGGGCAACTGTGCTGTTTTATCTCCATGAAATGAAGTCTAGTTAAACCCTTAAACCAGAATTAAGTTACTGTTTCTCCCTCTTCCCTACAAAGGCCTCAGAAATCACACAGCTCTCTTTCCCTGGGGTTACTTAAAGCAACCTGGGCAAGCTTCCAAATGCTCGTATATGTGACCTTTACAAGTATTCCACAATAACAGCTCCCAGTGAAATAAATCCATGAATATGCGTGTAGAAACTCAGCAGCAGCATGGAGGTTAAAAGATGAACAACTATCAACACTGTTGAATTGTGTCCCTACAATCAGCTCAGAAGTTTAGTTCAGATTTTACTTTATCATATGTAATTGCAGAAAGTATGTTTGTAGCATCTCCTGAGTCTTCCTTCTTGGAATGCACTTAATGTAAAGCTATTGAACAGCATTATATATGTGTATATATTAAAGATACTGTTTATATGTTCATCACATGTCACAGACAACTTTCAAATATAAACTGTAATGAATTATGAAATGTAAAAGTCCCACTGGGAAAAAAAAAAAAAAACCTTGAAAGTGTCTGTTTAAAATTAATTCTGCCATTTTGTTGGGTAAAAAAAGCCCCTCCTATAAACTGCTCAGGAATTCCTCTGGAATGACTCTGGGGAGGGGAGCGAGTGTGGTATTAGACAGACTTAAAACTGCAGCGCACTCCGGGTTCCTTGAATTGTAGCAGGCAGAGTTTAAGCTCTCATCTCGGGAGCGGGACTTGTGCTGGGTCCCTACTGGGAGGGAGGCAGGGAGGGAGGCAGGGAGGGAGCAGGGGAATTGAGGGAACAAAGCCGCCATTCAGGCTCCCCGTTCAGCCCAGCCACATCTGTTTACATGGCCTGTGCCCACCTCTGAAAAGGGTGTTCCTCCCACCTCCATTCCATCTCACACGGCCTGAGCAGTGAGCGGTCTGAGAGCTTTTCTGCTGGAAAGCTGCAGTTTCGAATTTATTTTACGAGGCCAGAGCTGACACAGGCTAACAATAACATGTGCACATTTCCAGAGTCTGGTTTGTATTTTATTGTAATCTGAGAACAACTGTAAAATTGTCCGAATCTCCCCGTTTTCAAAATAAGTCTAGCGCAGACGATATTGACACTGAACTTGGGGGGCCAAAGTTACATTTTTAAGGAGTTTTTCCTCTAATACAAATTTTATGCCTCAAATGTTTTTAAACAATACTGACAACACTCAGAGAAGGACTAAAAAGTGTATTTTACTAAAAAGCATTTATGTCTTACATTTTATTGTCCACTGTTGGAGTCCATAGCTATACATTCTGCACTTCAATGAACAGTTCATGTAAAAACACTGTGACAACAGTAAATTTCTGTTTAGATACCAGTTCTGCAACTTTTTTCATCACTTTATACAGAAGATACTTCACAGAAACCAACATACTAGGCTAAAATGATTGAAGAGCAAACAGACCAACTCCCCCTTTTTATTTAAATTGAAACTTTAGCTGATATAAAATGATGCATATATTTCAGAGGGTCAGAACAAGCCCACAATACCCAGGAAATAGAAGAGATGCTAAAAGCTCCTGAAGCCTAAAGCTGACCACTCTCAGTGTACTGGCACGTGATCAAGTTTTATGAAGCAATACATAAACACAAAGCAAACTTTATGCACTCAATGTCAGCATGATTTGTCTCTGCTGATTAGCTCATGAACTTATAGAAGTTTTGCCCAAATAAGAACTGCTCATATGTCTGCCAAATACATCACAGTAATTGCACTGTGAAACTGTTAAGTTTTGCAAGTGAACTTTAACTCATGCTGTAAGTGCCATGATGGTATCAGGGTACACTGGATAGATAATAGAGAAAAAAATCCAGCAAGTTCTGGGGAAGATTAAAAAGCGAAGTTTTAAAGAAAAAAAAAAAAAAAGATAGACTGGTACTTATAAAGCATTAAATAGCAGAAAATGAGATAAAGGCAAATGTGAAAAACCTGAAAAAGAGTCTCAGAAGAGGATTATTGAGATGTAAACCCTTATTCTCAGGTGAATTGCTGTGAACTTATAGAGTGCTTAGTGATTTGCTGTGCAGACCTTGTTGAACATTCAGTTCAGTCTAAGATTCCTGCTTCCAGAAGCCAAACTGTATTCCAGATTAGCTTACATTACTTTTTTTTTTTCCTGATGCTTTTCTTCTAGGTTCATTAGTTATCATGATAATGGCAAGACCATATAAGTGAAGAAAATCTGAGCAAATATTTGCTTATTCAGTATGGAGCTTGCTCAGTGATGGCTGTCACATTGTTTTGAACTTCTCTTCCATGAAGACATCTAATCTAATGACTACTTTATGCACAAAGCAATTATTTATTGAAAGGTCCTAGCAGAATCAGGGACTGTTGTTCAAGCTGAGCATTCTTGTTTTCTCTGGTTTTAATATAAATGGGACAGCCTAAATATAAAGGAGCAAAGGACAGAGGAGTTCTTTTCCTCATTCTCCATGTTCCTATATGGTACAAAAGAAGAGAAGGACCTTGACTCTAGAGAATAAGTGCAGTGGTTAAGCAGGGAGGGACTGGCAAAGGCTCCCACAGTTTTGGAGATTTGCCAGTTTATGCCCATCTCAAACTAATGCTTGTCTGCCCCATCTTCTGCAATCACACCACTTACATCCTGGGTAGAAAGGAAGGAGGGCAGTGAAATGCACTAAGCCATAAACTGAATGTATTGGGCTGTGAATTGTAGTAGGTTGTGACTTAATATAGTCAATAAGGATCTACAGCTCAAACTTTGTCCTTTACATGTACTGGTGCACCCAAATATCACAGCACAGCTGATGAATAGGTGCTGTTATCTGAGAGGTATCATTAGCATGTACTAGGAAAAAAAACAAACATGCAGAGTGAACTCCCAGGCAATATGGATCTAATCTGAATAGAGGAGCTCCCTAGGAGCATTGCAGCCTTACCAAAACAGCATCCTTGGGAGTAACCTGCCCTCTTTCCAAGTCCAAAACAGCCTTGCCAGTGATGTCAGTGGGGCCAATATATCATCTTGAAAGGTCAAGATTTACAAAATAAACTTTGATATAACACAAAGAACTTCCCTGAACGTTTAGGAAAATGTTTTAGAATCTGAAGTATAAATTGTACACTGTACCACAGCTAACTGCAAAAATAGGCATCAGAAGGCAAGTAACTGAGCAAAGGGAAAAAAAGTGGAATTCTATAAAATCTGCAGCACAAAATCAGGTCATTAAATTCAACTAGTTTTTTTCTTCTGCTGCATTTGTCTTACAGAAGGTAAAATGCTACTTCTATTGAAGAAAAGAAAATAATTTGGTTTTGTTGCTAAGTGCTAGCAGAGTATGAACAGCCTAAAATTCAAGTCAGACACATATTTTTTAAGTTAAAGGAGTGTCACACAAGAATAAATGGTACAATACCCAGGGTTACATTTATACACAAACCTCAGTGGCTTTTTGCCTTACCTTTTTCTCCATGGTTAGTTGTTTGGGTTTTGTTTTGGTCTTTTTTGTTTTGCACTTTAATCATTGCTGTTAATTTACATCAAAAATATACTCAATGATTTTGGTTATTGATTTTCATGCTGTTGAAACATAGCCTCTCATTACAAGGCTTAAAGTGCTTTATTTGTCTACTAAACAAGCATTACAAACAGAGAGAAAAAGAAAACTCCTCAACAGCTTTTACCCCACAATTTCTCACATGATTAATAAAAAGCTATCTAAAGTAGTGTGTAGTTTACTAAGATTTCCTAGAGGGTTTTCATTTACTAAGAGTCATGATCACACTTTTATGGTATGTGCATGTGCTCCCCTAAGAAAACAATTTGACTGGAAGCAAAATTCATCAAAACGTCTCTGACAGAACACTGTATATTGAAAATTAAAAAATGGAATCATATCAGTTCTGTGTGTTCACAGATTTATAGTTCAAATCTGATCTTTCCTAATTGAAGTAAACAATTGTCTGATTTGCAACAGGTTTTAAACTGCACTGCCTTTTTTTCTGGATGGTGCTTCTTTTCAAAATGTACAAAATGACCATAAACATACTGAAGTTTGTGAAAGGGCCTGAAAATAAACTGAAACATTTCAAAGGGAAGATTTCAGTTTAACCCCAATGAAAAAAAAAGAAACACTCACACATCCCCAGCATATTTTTATTCACACAGAGGTAATGCCACTAGGCAGTGACCACTTTTACTACACTGCCTGTTGTAGATAAAGATCATTTAAATTGTGTCTGTCTGGATGCTTATGCTGCTTACTTGAACATTTGAACCTGTTTCTTGAAGGGGAGGGGACAGGAGAAGGTGAAAAGACTACATAGCATTGCTAATCCCTTGAGCCATCTGGTGTCTTGAGGCCAAGCTTTAGGTTATGTGTATATTGAAAACCTATTCCTTTCATTCATCCCTTCCCTGTGCCAATTTGTCATTGACTTTTTTACTGTCAAAGGATTCCTTGAAGTTAACCACAGTGAGAATCAATGTCTTTTTATGCCACAGTAAATATTCACACTGGAAAGATTGGTTTTTTTACTCATTTCTTCCCCTTGCCTCTATCGCTTGCAGTGATTTGTAAAATTTGCTGATGCATTTTCACCAAGCTGAGCTGAAAATACTGGTAACTTTGTCTTCAGTAAAAGAAAAACAGCTAACTCCTTCAGCATTTCTTGTAATCTGGGTGACTTCTAACAGCTGACATACTCTGAAATGCCCATGTTGTGCAGGACTTGGACAAACTGCACCTAGACACCACCTTCTAACTGAGCTGAGGTAGCATTTGCTTGATAGTGCTTAATTATCCAGGAACCAATCTGCTTCTACACTTGTACACCACAAGCCTCTCAAACCTGCTAAATTTGCATCCATACCAATACAGCAGATTGCACATTAAGCCTGTCCAAAAGACTGATGATGATTTTTTGGAGCACACATGAATTTTTCATCTATGTATACATGTAGTTCTATATGATGCCAAATCAATCGTCACTCTGCCATGAAGCAGCAGAGACTTCACAGCTGTTTGGCATCAATAAGTTTCCTACAGACTGGACAAAATGGCACCTCACAATGTTGCAGTTAACTTTTGATGCCTTTTGCACTATTTCTTGATTTGTGCATCGGATTGTTTTTCATATTGTGTCGCCTGAAGTAGCTGCAAAGTAAATCTGTCATAAATGTGCTGGCTCTTTGTGCACTTTGAAGTGAAACTATGTGCTTCTGCATGGTCTTCCCACATATTAATTAATTCTTCACCATCCTTTTCTGGCTAGATGGCAGATCTGACTTGTGAACCTTTCTTTATCTGATTATCTTTTAACAAAAAAACAAAATCATAATTTTTGCTGTTAGATCTTTTTGTGAATAGCAAAATGAAAAGAGAAAAATATAGAGCACAGCAAAGGTAGGAAAAAGCAGATCTAAACATATGAGAAATGGCCTGAAAGACCTCTGGAATTTGGAAGTCTGAGTAGTTTTTAAAAGGTAATCCAAGAGGCCAATATCTGTTTGGGAAGGATACTTGAGTTTTTAAGTATTTGTTGGGGAGTGACCCCAGTAGGAAGCTAAACCCCACACAATCACTAATTTGCTCCCCTGTGGTGGGATGGGGGAGAGGAATGGGATAGGCAAAGGGGAGGAAAATCCTAGGTTCAGATAAAAACAATTCAGCAGAGAAAACAACAGCTATACATAAAAACAAAGCAAAATAAGGAATTAATTCCGTACTTTCCAGCAGGAGGCAAAGGTCATTACCCATAAAGGTTACTTGGGAAGACAGACTCCATAGCTCCACAGCCCCTTCCTTTCTTTCTTCCAGCTTTTACTGCTGAGCATGATGTCATAAGGCATGGAATACTCCTTTGGTTTGTTGGGCTGCACAGCTCTGACTCTCCATCACCTGGGTGCAATACAGAGACTCAGCTCTTAACTTCTTGTTCAGTCTTTCAGTTCTGAGACAGTCAATGCATCCAATTTCATCTTACAAGATAAATAATGATCACCATTCTGGCATGAAAGGGAAAACAAAGGATATGATTAAAACCTAAAAATAACAGCATAAAACATACAAACCATTGCTGACGGAGAACACCCCACTGCCTTGCCAACAGCAACATACTGTAACACATTAGCAGGAAATAGCAGCCTGAAATAAACCCAGTTTGTGCTTAATACAAAACCCTGCAGACTAGAAATTATTACTAAGCAGTTGGTACAGCAATACCTCCAAGAGGTACTAATGAAGGTATGGCAAAGGCTGTAGAAACATGCAGTTAGACACAAATGAAATCAACAAAGCCCTCGGGATATGAGGTACTAATTAGACTCAATAATTCTGAATTATAAGTTAGGATTCAATATTGTGTCTGGCCTGCGTCAAAGCAAGACCCACTCAAACAGTAGCTTCTTATAAACTCAGCTTTAGTATTTATTATGATTTTTTTTTCCAGTTTCTACTCTAATCAGTACAAAACTAAATTCCCACTGAACTAGGGTGAAACACAAAGTCCAACCTGAGGTACAGGATGGTCACTGGAACAAATAATGAATTTATTTCAGATAACTTATCTGGAATAGCCTTTATTTTATAAAACATAGAATCCTGTGACTATTGTCAAATATAAAGGTGAAATAAATCCTTGAAAAAGGTAACACAGGATAAAAAATGTATTTCTACCATCTGTATTTCTAGAATCCAAGACCAAAGTAGTGCTGAGCAATTTAAAGACTAAGATTATTGGACAACAAAAAGTATGAGAGATAAAAAAAAAATGCTCACTTTATAAGGCATAAACGAGCCCCTAATTGACAGGAGTTAAAACACCCCTTCCCTTGTTGTCTAGTTATTCCACTGTGGATTGCAGTTCTGTCCTCCGAAGCATCTGGTACTGGCCATTACCAGAGATCAAATAGAGGACCAGATGGTCTCTTGGTTTCACTCATTACAATGGTATGACCACTGAAATGTAAAAGCTCTTCACAGAACCAGAAGGAGAGCATTTACCTCTGAATGCCTGATCTCTTAAAAAAAAAAAAAAAAAAAAAAAAAAAAAAAAAAAAAAAAAAAAAAAAAAAAGACTCATACCTCTGTGAATCCAAGAGAACAGCGACCCAATTTACCTCAGAGACACTTCAGGGCAGAAGAAGTCAAATTACTTGTGAACTTTTCTCTCTGGAGGATCTGGGCTCAGCATGCTTTTGTGGGTTCAAGTTTATATTATTACAAAATACTATCCTGAGAATGATTTGGAAAGTTAAAGCAGGAACTAGTGGTATAACCTGACAGGACAGTATCATATCAGTCCCACAGCACTGTGCTGTATTCCTGCCTCCCCAGTCAAGTTGTCTGTGATTTAAAAGCACCATGTGGGTTTGCTTCATGCCAGAGGGCTGAAGGACTAGAAAAGGTTAGATGGCTGAAAAATTCATACCTAAGAGGGGAAAAAATTGGCATCTTAGAGAAGTGTGGTGTGGGGAGCCTCAGAAGTGATGAATATGGGGTAGTTTCTTTTTTGTTGCCTTCCAGAGTCTTTCTGATATTCTAGGTATGTGGGCTCATAATTTAAAATTTCCTTTCAAAAAATGTAATCACAATAAAATATACGGACTTGACAGAAGCAAGGGAATTGAAATAAAGAAGCCTCATATTTGGGTTTGCTTTGTGATAATGAGCCTCCAGGACATCTCCTCCTCTTTTCCAATGTCTCCACAATAGTGGTTCTCAAAGAGCCTGGTTTTGAAAGCATCACCCACCCTAGCAATGGGGAATTATGACTACTCTGGCTTCTGCATGTAGGAGTTTGAATATATTTATTTTGGTTTTCATGCCTTTTTAAACATCTAAATAAGAATTATTTCTGTCTCTGTTACTGTTTTTGCAATTCAGATAGGAAAAGTTTGAAATGTTTGAACGTGGAGACTAGTTGGGGTACATTTCAAGTCATTATGTAGCCAGAGGATGTGTATCTGGGAAGACAATTATGGAAGAAAAACAAATGAAGACTATTATTCCTTAGATAGAGAAGCAGGATATGTGTTTTTCTTACCATCACAGTAATTTATAAAGGAGAGCTTCTCTCCCATGATATAAACCCTCAATATGCCAGACCTGCAGAACTGCCCTGCCTCCTAACACATTCTCCAGAGAGAACACATTGCCACTCTTGTCCACTCTTATTCCCCCCTTCCTAATTTCCTTACTAATCCTAAACCCTCAGAGACCATTTTGTAGAAAAAACAAAGCCCCAAAGCAACTGCATTAGCTTAGGGTGTGACTGGCACTGGGAACCCCAGAGACAGCAACTTGTCTGTCTCGAGTCTTTTAGGCAGAACTACACCCTAAAAACAGCATTGAAAAATCACTGAATCTCAGTGTAAAACAGCAAATTCCAAAATCACACCCTGTCGACATCTCAGCAATGGAAATACACTGTTGCATGTGACATTAATGCTGATGCTCAACAAAACCAATACTGCATGGAAAACACAAACTCTTCAGCCTCTGTTTTCATTTTGTTTTTAAAAAAAACTCTGTGCAAGGGAAACTTCTGAGCAGCAAGGCTGTTATTTGGAAGGGGAGGCAATGAGGACAGAGCTGTGAGCCCTATCAACCCTCTTGGAAAAAGGGAGTGATCCCATGGCATGGCTGGGAACAACTCTACCATGATGCAGCTCATTTCCTTCAGGCAAGAAGAGATGTAAATATTCATACAAGGGCACAAATCCCATTTTTCCATAATATGAATTTAGGTGCCTTGTTTTCCACATGACCCCTCCCAAAAAAAAAGACCTATAGAAGACAGATTTGTTTTCTGTAGCTTCCCCTTCCCTTTTTTGTTTGTTTTCTAGATGGATAACATTTCCAGTGTGTGATTTTCAGATACAACCAGAACTGACTTGTAGAGGAAAGTGATGGAGAACAGCAAAATATGAAATAACAGGTCTTAAAAATAGCTAGTACTCTGGATGATAATGTTATTAAACTACTTTTGTAC
The DNA here is from genome assembly GCA_013401135.1 of Cettia cetti. Taxonomy (NCBI): domain Eukaryota; kingdom Metazoa; phylum Chordata; class Aves; order Passeriformes; family Sylviidae; genus Cettia; species Cettia cetti. The sequence continues at coordinate 62,899 of VZUI01047099.1, forward strand.
CAAATTCTTTCTCACCACTTCATGTTTGTTTTTCAGAAGGGATGAAGAGGAATTGTGTTTAAGAAAAGGTCACAGAGGAAAAAACTTTCAGAAAAATCCCTACTAAATTATATATTTATCACTATGGTCTCTCCAATGTGCTAAGGGTAGTATAATAACTTGCATATTGGTGGGAAGGCAGAAGGTTATTTTGGAAACCTCTGGCCAGATACGTGTTTTCAAATACATGAAAAATAAATTTCAAGAACCGTAAGCTGGGCATGACAAGAAATTCAGATATATTGCCATGTTCTTTAGGTGGAAAATTGAACCAGAAAAAAGAAAGAAAAGGGAAAACGGATAAGATATGCTTTTTCCAGGTAGCATTAAAAAAGGAGACATGATTCTGCTTTGCTTCGTCACAGTTTTTCTTTTGCGGCTCAGTGCCAATTTGCTAGCAAGTACCATGTGGTCTCAGTGGCAATCTTATTAGCTTGTTTTGGTGATCCTGGCTTTTTCATTATATAAATAATGGGGGAACTGCACGAATTCCTGTACTTCACATCCCACACCGGCTCTCCAGGCTCCTTCCTCAGTAACTTGGAGGGCCTAACAGAAAACAGATGAGGATATTCAGTTACTCAGAGATAGTATTTTAAGAAAGAAAATGAGCTGTGGGGGGTAACTTCACCTCCCTAAATTCAGGAAGTTTACTTCCACACCCACATAATAACAAAGGGGAAAATCTATCCCGAAGTTACCATTTTGCTCTTCAGCAAAGCCATAGTGTTAAAATACCATCTGAGAAATAGCATTTCCAACATGGGAGTTCAAAGATCAAAAAGTGCTTACATTCTTAACATGATTTGTTTATTTTTACTGAGAAAATAAATTCCTTTGTGTGTATTATTACATGTGCCACATTCTTGTAAGTATTGTTTTCTGGTGAATTCATAATTACTTCATTAGAGATGATCAAAACACAATGGTTATTAAAATTATTAACCCATTTTATTTCAGTACCAGCCTGTCCTGTGTGAAACTCTATCTGGATACAGCTCTTCTGTTTGTGCAGGAAAAGAAAAAGTCACCTAAATTGTCCCAAGAAGCAACCAGAAAACACAGACAGTATTTTCACTGCCAAATATATGTGTTAGTGCTCACTGGGTTAAATACCCAAATAAATAAATGAGAAATATCTGCCCCCAGTGAATCCCTCTCTGACACTTGGAGACATTTCATGTTATTTCATTCTTCCCTCTTTTCTCCCTGTTCTTGTCCATTGTGGTAGGGCTTTGGGAGAGAGAGAATATCTGAATACTTAGTGAGGCTTTTCTGGTATCCATATCCTTAGAAATGTGGCCAAATTTGTTATTACAAGGGAACTCTGCTATTTGAGTTCTCACAGGAAGATTCATAAATCAGGAGGAAAAATTCTATTACCTCCCTTGATTTGGGGGGGTACAACAGCCAGAGATTTTTAAAATATTTGTAATTTTCAGTTGACTTTCTAATGCATTGTGTTTGAAAGTAGTAACATTTGCTGCTCACCTTTTCAGAAATAGGAGATTTATCAGAAATGACTTAAGAAAAAAATGTTCCCAGCTACCTTATTTTATAACAATTTTCAAAGAGAAGGCATACATTAGAAGCAGTACAATGATATTGTCGTTTTCCCTGCCTGAAACAGCATTTCATCATTCATCCATCTGCAGCAATTCTTCCAGATTTGGGCAAAAGCAAGCAGGCTGAGCTCATAAAGCCACTATCACTCTGGCATCACTTGGGAGCTAAAGGTCCCTTTTCAAATGGGATGTGTGACATGCTTGGACTACAAGCATAAACTAGAATAATTGCCCAAGCATCTGAATTGGCTTAGCAGGAGACATCCACAGACACCTTCTAAAGCCATCTCCGTGGTTCTGTGCTCTGCTGTTGCACTCCAGAGGGTATGTCACTAAATTTCTGAGGACATCTCCTGCATGTTGCAAAGCTCAGCTGCTCTCTGGTTAGTCCCCAAGCTATCCTTGTGGGTACGAAGCAGGGAAGGGGGGGATTTGTGGGAACTGACTAGAGGATTATTAACACTTGCTTCTTCAACATTTCTCAGTATTCTGATGGGAGAAAGCACAAATAGGAGCAGAACAAAGGCAAGCTAGTCAGACCTGAAAATACTGTTATTTGTTGTTGGCATGTAGCTTTGTGTATTGGTGGGAACATGGGAAGACAAAAAAACAAACAAACAAAAAAAAAAGAGCCTGGTAATTCTGTAGTGAGTGTATATCTCAAAGGATTTCTAACTTTTCAAAAGTCAAAGCACTTTGGCTGCCTAATCTTCTGAGACAATATCACCAATTATACTAAATCTCTGAAAATTAGAGGGTCTGGAAGCACGCTTTAATTATTTGAGAAAATACAGCTGAAAGGGAATCAGAGTGCTAAAGATGGGGAGCAAGAGCCAATCACCTTGAGACTACTGGTTCAAATCAGCAGTGGACACAGATGTGTATTTCCTTCTTCACTCATCTCTTTTATCTCTGTTTAGCTCATTGTAGTAATTTTGTAGTACCTCTCCCCCGACAATCCAAAGGTATAAAAAGGACAGGGAACTGAGGGATATAAAGTTTCATATCTTCTGACAGCTTGTTTCCTTCCTGCTCGCTCTCTGTGTTACCACTGTTCAGGGGATCATCAAGACAGAGATGCTCGTACAGAAAAATGCAACTTCTGTAATGTGTCAGTCATAAAACTATCTCAAAGGAAAATCACAATTAAAAAACTTTAAAGACAGTGACATTAAACAGAGATGACACCCAAAAGAATACAAATCTATTTTGATTATTGATGCGGAAAAGAATACCATAGCTTATGGGTGATTTTGCAAAAGCTGTGGTTTATAAAAACAGCTGGGTTTCTCTCGAAAACAACCATCAGACCCAGGTGTATGAGCATGTCAGCTTAAAAATGAACACAGCCACCACAGATAATGAAAGCATACAGCTGACCATCAGCCTGCCTGTGCTTAAAGCTGTGGGCAGCACCTCTAAGACATCATGCACTACCAAAAGCAATCAATTAAAAAAATGAAGAAGATGGAAGCTCAAAAAGGATAGAATTTTTAGTCATCATTAACCTCTTCAATGGTATTTAGCTTATCTTGACACACAGGTCCTGTACGTGACAGGACAGATAGGTTTTGACAGCACAGTGTTTAGAGGAAAAATAAAATCTGCAGTCACATACAAGTTACTTGCTAGACTGCACATTTCTGTATGCACAGCAAGGACAAGGAGAAGCCCCTTGGGTGACTGTATAATGGAACTTTGCAAGGCCATAGCTGGACTCATTACTTTGCACAGTATTCAGGAAAAAAAAAAAAAAAAAAAAAAAAGCCTCTGTCAGCATTGATGACAGTGTGGTTTCATAACAAACTCAGTTCAGAACAATGTGTTTGTTGTGAGCCTTTTGAGCTTCCTATGTCTGCTGTGCCTGGAATAATGCCTCCACAGCTGAATATGGCACCAAGAAGAGCTGGACCTAAGTACTGGAATGGTTTGGATGTGCTTGTAGGAGGAACCTGGATATAGGCTACTTGTGACAGTTCTTAATCATGGAGGGAAAATATAATCTTCATCAACTAAGCAACTTTATTTCCCCAAGCTGGAAAAGTATGGTATAGAAAATGTCCAGGTTCCCTGGGGAGCAATGCTGGATTTGGTACTGAGAGAAATTTTTGAAAGTTTTGTCTTTCAAACCCTTTAGACAGGATCCTACATTCATGTTACTCCATGTGAAAGGAAAAATAAAAGCATTTTCTTGTGAATTAATCATTATTAAAAGATAGGGAACAGGTTGAATGTTCATTTTTCAGAAGAGATTAAATGGTTTTTCTGTCACAAATCCTATATGAACCTGTTGTGAGACCCAGAGTGTTCAACAGAGTCATAAACTGCCAGAAAAATCAGATAATGAGAAGAAAAAAGCTTGAGGATAGTAAAAAACTGATCAAGGTAGTCAATCTAAAAGTGAGCTGTAAAAGAGGCTCTTGATTTTAAGCAGCTAGATAATGAAAACAGACACCAAAGCACAACACAATAAGAGCTCATAAACTTATCAGCTACACAGTTAGCCTGGTGAGTTAATTCCTGGACAGGTGTGCCAGAGAAGGGAGAAGCATCTCCCTGCTGTTTTATAGCTCCTGAAAGCACTCAGTTTTGTTAACAGTGGCAGAAGACAGGATGAATCAAGGAAAAAAAAATATCAAAAAATGAGAATCATACAGTTGGTACATTAAGGGAAAGTGGCAAGTTTCCTCACAAGATTTTTTTCAGCCTTCTATGATATGCAGTTTACAGTGGAGTCTGGCTGTAGAAGGGACTGTCAAAATCAAGGCCCTTATCTCTTTCAAATGGACACAACATCACTTGACAGTTTTCTTACTGTCACACTTGGTCCTTCATCAAGGTTTGAGTCATCTTGTGTTGTGGTACTCAGCTGTCATCACTCCACTTAAATGTGCCTGCCCGTGAGTGCTGCTGCTCCAAATGATCTCCTACACTGCCCAGCGCTTTGAGGTTCTGCAGAGTATCCAGTGTGACATAAGAAAACATTTAATAAATGCATTTAAAACGAACCTGCTTGTGCTAAAGATGATGATTGCAGATTCTGCTACTCAGCCCACTCTATTCAGCCATGCATGAAGTATTAACTGTTTAAAATTTTTCTGCATTGCTATGGCAACCCTCATTCTACAGCAGTCTCTTAAAGCAGCACACAGAAAGGCATTCATTTTCCAGGCAAGCTGCTGCTCCTGAGAGCTCTGAAATGCCCACCTAACTCCCATTACATACAATTTGACTAAAGAGCACATACCAGTTTAATCTGCAAAATTCATTTAGCTCATGACCTGGCCCATTGTGCAAGTCCAAATCTCACAGACACCCACACTCAAATCACTTGGGTTTAGTGCCATTACAGACTGAGAAATAACCCTGTAAAGCACTGTGTGGCTTTACATAGGTGACTGAATGGCTCCCACTGATTTTACCCACTGATTTTACTCAATCAAATCCCTCTGATTTTACTCAATATCATTGAAAAACATTTCCTCCTACATCACAACCCTGGAGCACAGGACAGGAAGAAGAAGGGAGAGGAGAAACTTCATGTAAGGAAGATGGGAAGTGAAGAGAATTCAACATCATGGCCCTTGTCTTGCCAAATCTATAACAGCAGATCTATAACCTTGAAATATCTGGATTTTTGCTAGGGGTGAATCCTATGTAGAAATAAAGTACTTTGGGGTCCCTGTAACCTGCCAATGTCTAAATATAATAAACTGCAAAGCAGCTCTGTGTAAGTTAGCATATGGTTTTCACAACTGCCAGGTCTGCACCTCATCTGAGATCTGCAGCAGGTTGGGCTCTTGATGTTTTTAACCCAAATATTTTTGCAAAACCAGAAGTTGCTTCTTAAACTCGTGCCATTGAGTGCTATGTTATAAAAAGACAAAGCTCCTGTCTACACATCTCAGGGATTTATTTTTCCTGGAAAGCATCGTTCTTCATCCTTTCAGATACATGGAAAAGACTTTTTGTAAAGACTTTTCTCCTAAGCAATTCCTACATTAATGAGGAAAAATCCTCACAAAATAATGAATCCAGTCTCTCTTGTAAAGGATAAAGAACAATTATTTGTCACTTACAAAGGATAAAACTATTCCCTCGCCATAACTCACCCTAACCTTTTTCTTAGGGACCTCATATATACAAGAAATCACAAAGCTGGTGCTCTCAGTGCCCTGTCTGAATTCTCTTCCCCACACTGTGGAGCTCCCTGAGTATTTGCCTTTCAATAAACATAACCTGAAAAAAAAAAAAAAAAAATTCAGTTCTCCCTCCTGCAGCTCAAAGGAGAATGGCACATTAAGCCCATCACAGGTTACCTGTTAGAGGTTCCTCTCTACCAGCTGGAAACATTTTAGTCACTTGTTTGAACTCAGTTTAAGCTTGGAACAAGAAAGCAGAAGCTTAAAAGAACTGCAAAGAGGTTTTGTGTCTCTATGACATTGGGAAACTATCATCAACAAGTCCAGACAGATGTGAGAACATTTTTGTCAGTTCATTCCCAGATATTTCTGAGTTAGGAAAAATCCCTCAATTTATATGGAATAAGGTACTTTAAAACATATCAACATAGTTCTCAGACATTAATAAATTTAAACAGCTTTGCCTGCACCAGATTTTCATTCACATGGAGAACTATTGCATCCAGGGATTTGTCTTGCCTTGTGAACAGATGATCCTCTTTCCAAGCAAAGCTGGCTGTGTAATTTCTTTCATTTTTCCATGTCTTGTTTTGTTCATAGTCATTTGAAAATGGGGTGGCTTTACTAAAGGGAAAGCATTGCAAGGAAAATGTAGTTTTTCTTACAAATATTTTCGTTATTAGCTATTATGCGACCTAAAAATTGCTCACAGGCACACTTTTGAAAGAATTAGGTATTGTAATGACCACTTCAATAAAAAATTGCTTCAAAAATGCCCCAGAACTGCTGTTTCAATAAAAAACAGACATGGCCCTTTGCACCTTGTTAAATACAGGCATGTTTGAAAATCTGATTTGTTCTTCCTTACTGCTTTAAAATTCCACTCCCCACTGTCAGTCATGCTCTCTGGGCCATGCTGTCTTCAGCTTCTCCCTGCCTGGCTGAGGTACCTGTTATCTAGGCTGACACCTTTGCCTTGGGCAAGGCTCTGGCTGGGAACGGCCGTGCAGCTGACGGAACAAACCCTCTGATGGAACAACCCAGCTGTGCCACAGAGAGGAGAGGGGTTGAAGCTTCTCTTGGTAGCCCAAGACCACCGTGGTGAGCAGGCTGCAAGGCCACCAGCTCTCACCCATGGACTTTTTTTCCCAAGGAACCACACCAGGAAATGTCAATCAATGGGTAGATTACACAAAACACAGTGAGGAGTGTCTTGATTTGAAAAGGCAGGTGTCATCCAGGGAAAGCTGGAGCTTCCCTTGGAATGGAGAATGTAAACCTCCTTCCTCCAAATTATTATAATCTTGCAATTAAGGGGGCTTTCAGGCAAAGATATGGGAATAGGAATAACAGTTCTTTACTAGGAATATTACACTAGTACAAAAAAACCAAGCAAACAAAAATCCTAGGAAACCCTGACAGTCAGGGATATGACCTGACACCCTGTTGGTCATGGTGTTGGAAGCAGTCCAAATAACTCCTCCTGGAGTGACAGATGTGGTTCTGTTGGAGTAGAGATGATCCTGTAGAAGGGTCCAGTGGTGGCAAAATGGGTCCAGTCTTCCTCTGGGAAACCCAGTGGAAAAACAGGCTCTCCTGGCATTCTGAATTGCAGGTTTTATCCAAGTAGGAATTCTTGGCTCCTCCCACTGGGTGGAGCATCTCACAATGGGGTGGTGTAATTTTATCAGTCATGCAGTGAGCCTCGATGGCCCATTACCAGGAGATACCCCCTGAAGGGAGGATGGGTGGTGAAGGAGATAAGAAACACTGCCCCACCTGGTTTTAACAGCTGGCCCATTATCAGAAGGCATCCACCCCCCTCCCTCCTGGAGTTATGGGGAACAGGTCATGCAAGAGATAAAGAAAAACACCTCCCCAGCTGGTTAAAACAGATGGCAAATAGAGCACACATTTTTGATTACATATTGCAACCCAAGACAAGGAGGAAGCACAAGCAAGGTTTAGCGCCCTCCTTAGCACCAACCTACATTTCCAGGCACATGGATTTTTCCTTATGGAGGTCACATAGCTAACACCTTTTCAACATATGGCTGTTAATACCCACCACATCCTCACTTGCATCTCATCTGCTCCAGTCATATTTTTTCAGCATCTTGCCCACAGGCTGATGGGCTTTGATCAAAGCCAACCATTAGAAATTATTATGCAAATTCACTCATCAGTGAATGTGCACTGAATGACACTGAAAATTACACCACGGCAGCCTGGCTAATGATGTGCAAACCCCCATTCATATTTCTCAAGGAAATTCACCCATTTTGGGTTTGAAAAGCTGAAATGGGGCAAGAAGCTGGCAGTGGGATTAAAAGGGGAGGTTACAAATTACATCAGTCCCAGGAAGCACTGAACTCAAAGGCCTGTGTCCTAGGCTCTCAGTGCCTCCCACTTGGAGCCAGAAAACTGATTCCCATTACCAAGAAGATGCATTTACTTATTTTTGAACTGCAAAGGTCCTGCTCAAGTTACTTCATCCCCCTCTGAAACCAATCTAAGGAGTTTATTACAGCATTAGAGTTTTGCTGCTGAGATTTATTGGACATGCAAGAGCAGACAGGCAGACTCGAGATAGGAAATAGCATGCATCACCCACTCTCGAGTTTCCTCTCGACAGCTCCACTAAGTGTGGTTTTTGGCATGCACATTGGAAAAAAATATTTTCCATTAATAGTCTGGACCAGTGGATTAGACAAGTACACTGCTTTCCAAGAGTGGTGAGATCCAAAACATGTTTAATTTAGTCTAAATAGGACCCCAATGATCTGCAGGACTTCCTGGATATTTGTATATGCATGTCATTTTATAGAGAAAGGTACAGACATATGGTTTGCATTTTCCTTTAGCTAATTATTTTTTCAGAGATTTAGCATTGGAGCTGATCAGAAAAAAACATCAGCAGAGCCATGTTCTGTAGGGAAATACAAGTCTCTTCAAATGGAAAAAAAAATATTAAATTCATCATCAGAAATTTTTTTTCCCAAACCTTCACCTTGCTCCAGCAAAGGAGCAGAACATGCTCTATGACCTGCACCTCCAAAGGAAACAGTTTGCATAGCAAACCCTCACCATTGGTGAAATTCTTGTGAACAAGCAGACGCTGCAAATCACTCACAGAATTTATTCAGCAAGCATGTATACATTGCCCAGCCCCACAATGTGAATGCAAGCCGCTTGTGAGCCAAACGAGAGGCAAAAATCCTTACTAATTATTATCTCAACCCATGTATCTGGACTAAAGGAATGCCCTGAGGTTTGTATGCATCTCTCTCCCTGCCTTTTTGTTTGCTGAATATTGCCATAAGATGTATTTTCCTCTTCAGAGCTTTAGCTAGGCCTTCCAGCATGCTTTTAGACTGCACATGAAGCAAAGCATAAAAAATCTGTCACCTTTCTTTAAGAGGCCATTATTGTCAGTCTTCTTTGCCAGATTTGAATCCGATCTGCCACTCTTGGCAAACTGAAATGTTAGTATCCCTTTGATGCTCAGCTATGTTTTTGCCAAGCTATATGAAATAACTTATGCTGGAAGCCTTGGTAGAAACTGTCTGTTGAATGTTAGGATGTCCAGATAAGATAGAAATAAAATCCTGCAGGTGAAGATATTTCAGATCATCTAATTTCTAAACGGGAAGAAACCCCAAACATAAAATTAAGTACTGTGCAGCTTTGTAACTTATCTGATAAAACAGCACAGCAGTTTTTTAAACAGATGGAAAGAAGAAAGTTGTTAAGATGCAACCACTGAAATAAAGCAGAAAAATTGAGAGAGGTGACAGCACATTTTACAACCAAAAGGTAAAGAGGAACAGGTAAGTCAATATGTGTGACTATATGTGTGTTGTGACAATATGAATGTTCTTATTGGCCAGATAAAGTTGTCTTGAATGAGAAAGAGTCATTCCTGGAGAAAAGACACAGAATGATCCTTTTAAAATCTGTATACCAAAGCAAAGTATACTGACATTTTTCCTCATAATGTAGCTGGGTTTTTCTTGTAGCTGTTGTGATGATGTTGTAATATTAAAAATCATACAGATTAGAATAATCAAATGTCTGGTTGTTTATTTTTTTTCCCTGTTCTAACCAGATTCAAATTTGTCTATATGGAGGCAAAAACTCTAACAATGTAGTTTTACTGATGTGTTTCACATGAAAGGAAAATAAATATCTTTTCTTCTTGAAAAAGCCACTCTGGTTCCCAGCAAGTCCATCAACAAGTGATTTTGTGTTTATAATAACAAAGAAACTACATAATACCAAGAGTGTACAAAAAGAAATCTTTGTAGCCCAGTTTCTGTATGGGTAGAAGATGCCCAATACAGGATCCCAAAACTGACATTCAGAAAATTTGTCTTTAATGTGCATGCACCAGTTTTAAAATTTCAACTACTTAACTATCACTTTTTTTCTGTCTCAATTGAAATATCGTTTTTGAAAAAGGCATTATCTCTTCCTGATGGTATTGAAAACTATGTGGAGATTTGCAACTCAGTCTAGACGGTGGATTTTAAAGCATAGTAGCTCTGTGATTCAAAATAGGCCAAAGTATCAAGCAAACTTAACTCTGAATTTATTAATCTTCAGAGCAAGGACAGCACACAGATGGCACCTATTCCTCTGTTCCCAGATGAGCTTCAGACACTGGTTCTGAAAGATGATGTCCCATTCTGCAAAATGGTGGCAGAAGGTCCTGAAGGGTTTGGTTTATTACCTTTTGTTTGGATAACCTGGGCTGTAGTAAGGTGCAGAAGCGGCCTGGAAGTGTGCAGAAGATTTGCTCTTGGATCTCATAACAGTCCCACATGTGACATCTGCATGTGATCAAAAGGCATCAAGTAACTGAGAGCAAGAGAAAACTTTCAGGAATTTATTTGGATATTTGACTAAACAGAACCTAATCAAACTTACCATTCCCTTTTTATTTGGCATTTTCTTAAACAACTCTGTAATAAACAAGTCATATTCCAGATCTGGGCAACTCAAAATGTCCCTCACATCCAGCTTGCCTCTGCATATGCAGCTAGGTTCTAAAAATGTGTTTATAAACAATTATTTTTAGATATTGCCTAAATATTTAGAACTGGAGGCTTTCTGAGCAGGAAATGCTGGGAGGTCAATCCCTTGGCTTTCAAGATACTAATGAGGAACACATGGGAAGGATGTCAAATAACTCCTACGTTGTTTGAAGGAAAAGATTAAATACGGGTATGTGCCAGCATAGAAGCTATATGCAGGGATAACTCCCAAACCAAGGGGTAAATTAATAAATGAAAAAAATAGACAAACTAACAATTTGATTCAGACAAGGCTCCACAATTCTGATGCTTTAAAAAAGATTATCCAAATTCGTCTGAACTTCCTGATGCGCTTCTCTTTTCCTCTTCTTGCCTCTATTCATATTCAGCTTTATCCATTCATTTTAGGGGCTCAGATAACCCACCACTGACCAAATTTCCATTAAAAAATTTAACAGGCTTCCAAATGCTAATGTCCCATGCTCCATAGTGAAGACGCATAATTAACTCATCTTATTTCATACTTAATTTGCAGGTTAAAATTTCATCAACAGATAAAATTCCATTTTCTCTGCACTAATTCCTGAAATGCTTTGCGTCCTGAAATTTTAACATGGTAGCATCTGTTAAATTTCCAGGTTTTAATCTGTTCCAGAAAACCTGTCATATTTCTCAGCTTACTGCTAAATTATTACACTGCTGAATCAAGATCATGACATGAAGATTTGGAGTAAAAATGTGCAGCTTCATCTTTTTCCCTTCTCTCTGAATAGCTGTTTTTATCCTCTCTGGATAGACAGCATTGCAATGCTATGTAGTCAGGGTACAGATCGCTTAGGTTTTTATCGTTCCATAAGTTTTTAATTCTTCTTCCACAGATATCTGCCATTCCCCTAGGCTCCTCGTGGAACTGCTCCATCCAATGCCAGGAATGTTGGGAGTTTTGCATCATGACTTCAAATGAAATGGAACAATCAGCTGGAGAAAAATGTGCACTGGAAAAGACAGAAGTGATGCATTTGAACGTACAGAATCTTCCCTGAACATTTCTTCTCAGCCCAAATGTGTCAATGTATGTGCAGACAGCATGTAAAGGAGTGGAAGGAGGGGGAGCATGAAAGGGGTAAAGTTGGTGTGAAATAGCAAATTTTATCCCAACAAGCTCATTTCTATTACTTTCTCCCAAGCTAAGAATGTTACTTCTCCTAAGGGTCCAGCATGAACTGAACAAGCTTGAAAAAGTGTTCATTTTGTGGTCAGTCCTTCAAGAACAGGAATGCCTGCCTTGGAAATCTGACCACTCAGTGGAAGAATGCATTAATCATCCTACAGGATCAGTGTAATGTAAATTACCTATTTTCTACATCTAATTTAAAAAAATGAAATTAAGACTACCTTAAAATATTAACACCTGTTAGCTCTTTGCTACTATTGACAGATTACTTTAAGCACTTAAAATATAAGATGAATAGTTAAAACCCTTTAGAACTATGGAAGTTTTATAAATAAACTTATAATATTGATATTATTGACCTTTTTTCCAATGGTATACATTGAGATTCACTAATTGTTTGTGTATTATTGCTTTACATAGTCCTAGCAGTGCCTTCTAACAGCACTGACCAAATTCAATTCAAGACATTTTGCCCAGGAAAAAACAATGTACTCTCAGGTTGTTTAAGGAACAGTTAAAAGCAAAGGAAAGGAAAAAAAACCCCAAAACTTCTCTCCGTAAGCCCTTGGTAAGTGTTCAGAGATTTTGAAGCTACTGTCTGCTATTGCTGTGGAAAGAATATTTAAACACCTTTTTCATTTCAACTTTACAAAAGCATCAATTAAGAACAGAGAAAAAAAAGAAAGAAATCAGAATTGCAGCTAAAGTTGAGAAGCAAAGGAGGGGGTGGGGAAAGAAGAGATGCATAAGGCATAAGAGAAAAGAAAAAGAAATAAAAGTGTAAAAATACATGGGAATTCTTTCAAGTTTAAGGAAGTCAAAGCTACTGAGAGCACAAAAGAAGTTATAAAAGTACCCGACAAGAAAACTACAAAACATGATTCCTCCACCTCAAATATAATTATGAAAATATGCTTGAAAGTAGGTAAGGTTCATTACATGAAATGTCCAGTCATGGGGAAGTGTTGTCCTGTCTTTGTAAAACAGTTCCCTTGTGAAACTTCTTTCATTTTCTTTGTTTCTTGCTTTGCCTTGATTATCAGCAGCAAATAAGATATGTATAATTCAAAGTATTGCATTAAGGAAGACCAAAATCCATCCTGACAATTTCTATTCTAAATTCTTTTCCATGCTGGGCCATTCTTGAGTTTGTCTACTCCTTAGACATTCATATACAAGTGAGCAAGGGTCTGCAGACCCATATAGCAAATGTCAAATTATTTCATGCCAAAGAAATGGAAATACAGTATTCTGCTTCTGAAGGAATAGGGCTGAGGGCTAAGTACCGTATTTTATTTCAGATACTGACATTTTCCCAGGATGTCAGATGTCTCAAAGAGTCATCAGCTCTGACTGGTTACTGAAGAGACAGTTGTGAAGATATTCAAAGCCTTTCAATAGAAAGGCATTCCTTCTCTGTCATCAAGTGAGCTTTAGAAGCAATTTGGTCTAGATAGATACTTCTGTCCATTGACCTCCTGGGATAAGACAGACCCCATTTCCTCTCAGAAATATGTTTGAAATGTGAATTCCTCATTGAAGAGAAGCATATCCAGACTTACAATTGAAACAGTTCTTTAGAGTCTGAAAGGCCTTTTCAGAGACTTGAAATATTGTAAAGAGAAATTCATTCTTAGTTAGGTCTATTAACAAGGCTTCCTCAAAGAAACCTGATGCAAAAATTTCCTGTGGAGAAGTCTCAGAAGAGCTGCAAAGAGAATAGATTATTCCTACTCCAGGGATAAGGATAGGCCTGATCTGTAAAGTATTTCAAGTGATGAAGAAGGTCCTGATATCTGTGTCTGTTATTAGTTAAATTATTAATTAAACAGATAATTTAGAATCAAAACCAACGTCCCCTGGCACGTAAGTTTGTCTGCTGGCAATGGTCCAGTTTCAAAGAACAGTACTTCTGTGGATGCCAGATGCCTGCTAAACCTGCTGGAAGTGTACTGACCTAGGACAAAGACAAAATACGTGTTTTTCTGTGAATCCATCCCAGTCAGGCAAGGTTTCCTACACATCACTATGGTGATTCAGCTCTAGCCTAAGGAGCAAGATGTATATCATAGGTAGAAAAGTTGGAGCCATGATATCAGGGGCAAAAAAAGCCATCTTACTGTGCTGACATACCTGCTTTCCTCAGCTTGCTCATTGACAGGACAACAATTTCATTCTGCTCCCTGATTCTGGGGCTCACTTGCTCAGAATTAATCTGCACCCTGTGAAAACTTGTGCAGCCTATGATCAGGTAGCAGATTTTTTTCTGGAAGTTGAGGTAAACCCTGCACCATTTCACTTAAGGATGTACACACTAGGACACTTTGAATCCCTGCTTGTGGTTTTGCTCTTAGACACTTTGCTTTTTCTCAAAAACCAGCACTATTTCTTGATTTTCTGTCTGTCTAGCAGCTTTCAACCTCTCATATTGCAGCCTCAAACCCCTCCAGAGGAGAATTAGTGCAAGCTCTACCTTAGTGTCAAGGGACACTTAGTCACAGAACAAGCCAAACTCTGGGAGAAGTGTGGAAATGAAGTCTGAAGGTGCTCTGAAATGGGAAGTGTTGAGCAGCTTGTGAGCTCCACACAGGTGGTGGCAGAGGTTTCTCAGCACAACATGATGTAAGCATTACCAGCCCATAAGCATTAATGCAAGGAAAACTGAAATTATAACAAAAGTCACTTTTCCTCCCCTAGTGAGTTGAACACTTAAGATTGTGAAGCATAATCCTTCACAAACTCTCAGACCCACACTTCCACACGGCAGGAGTGTGCTTGTCACAGCTAGTTATCTCTCAAAGTACAGGCTGGGCACAGGGAAACTGGAGAAAAGCTGAGCTGAGTCTGTTATTTGAGAAGTGCCCTGGTTTCTACTTGTGTTTACACTGAGGTAATTTACAGGGTTGTGCTACAGTTGTGCCAAAGGAAAAACAGATGAGTTTTCAATTTACAACCTATATGGTCATCACTTTCTCATACTCTTAATTAGAAAGCCTCTTGCCAGAAAATTAAAAAACTCAAAAAACTTTTATCTGCTGGACGTGTACAATGCTTAAACCATGTACATTAGTGAGGCTTGATGCCAGCACTAGCAGAGACCTTGGTAAGCAATTACTGTGAGACAGAGAGGAAGACCCCTTATATGCAATAATTTACTCATAGTCCTGTTAGGTGCATTGACATTTTACTGAAAGCTGTGAATTGATTTCCTTGAACTGTACAGTAGGCTCTGTGTCCCAAATGTAAAAAAAAATATATAACACATGCATTTTCTTGATTTCTCCAAATTGTGTTAACCCTTAGAGTCCTCAGGGCAACTGGAATTGAAATTGCACATCAAGTTGAAGTCCTACCTCCTGCACTCTTTCTCACTTCAACATATTTCTGTCTCTCTTTGCAAGGTGATTTAGAAATGCAGGAATCGCTCCAGTAATTTAAATTCCATAGCAAAACGCCCAATCATCCTTTTGTTTCTTTAACAAAATTAAACATTTGATAAGTTTGTGTAAAGGAATATATAATACTTGAGTGATTCCTATAATGTCAGACAATAGTAGATGGCTGCAGTTAATTTGCCAAATTTGAATTGCATAAGGCACATATGAAATGAAAACTCCTGCTGGAATCAGTGGAAGTTTCATTTCAGATAGACTTTCTGGGATTCAAAATTCCTTAAGAGATTGAGTCCAAAGGACTTGGTTTCAAAACCCTCTTCACTCTTCAGATCAAGTTCCACTTTTTCTGAGTAAGGTTGAGACAGATAGCATTCAACACATAGCCCTTGTGTGCCAAAAGATAGCTAATACCATGGAGAAAATAAGTAGCTAGAGCAAAAGGAATTGTAGGTTAAGCAGAAAAAGAAATACTGATGTTCTAACAGCATGATCCTGAAAAAAGTGCTCTCAGCAGAGTATTGAAACAAAACCAATGAAAGAAAAAACAAACAAACAAAAAAAAAAAAAAAAAAACCCAAAAAAAAACACCAAACAAAACCAAGCTAAGAAAGTTTTGTTCTGGGGAGGGTTGTGGGTTGTTTTTTCTGGTTTATTTTTATTTTGGGTTTTTTTCCCAAATTATTGACAAATTTTAGACATTTTTCCATTTTTTCCTCATCCACTATTCCTGCAAACCAAACAAAGGTTATGGAAGAGATCATTCTGAGTGCCATTACACAGCACACACAGGACAACCCTGGGATCAAGCCCAGCCAACATGGATTTATGAAAGAAAGGCAATTCTTTTCCTTGCCCCTCCTGCAGTATTTTTCTTGGTGCCCAGATGAACACTTTCTGATCAGGTAAAGATTTTATACAGATTTTGAGGACACTGTAATAAATCAGAAAGAGACTGTGAGGAGAGGAAATTATTTGAGTTACCCTGAAGGGTGTGATGATAACTTTCTCTATGACCTTCCACAGTGCCAAATTCCTTGCACTCCAGAAACTTTTCACAGAAAGAAAAACTGAGAAGGAAAGGACACACTCTGGATTTTGCTGTCTTCATGGGGTAGTAACTAACTTGTTTGGGAGCTTTCTTTCCCATGTCTGCAAAATACCAAAAGCAGTGAAAGAAACAGATATTTTGAATTGCAACCCATGCCATACAAATTTCTTTTCATCCTTAAAGTAATCTATATTCAGCACATAACTCTGGAGAGAATTAAATCCTTCAGCATAGTTTTCAGGAATAGCTGTCCTAGCATTCTGACCAGAAGAACTTCAATTGACTCTTCTTGGTGTATTCATCCCAATATGATTTTATTATGCAACTACAAAAACATGCAAATATTCTGACAATGAACAAATGTGGGTGTAGAATAAATTGCCTGGCCAAGCTAAGTTTTTGTAAAACCTAGGAAAAGGGAATAAAACTCTAGGAAAAGAGTTTGGGGAAAAAAATGGGGAAAATTGGATCTCCATGCAGAATCAAGTACTATGGCACATAGTAAAATATTAATTTAGGAAACATAGGGAATGTGCAGAACAGGTAGGAAAACTGTAAGATGGGTAAGGATCTGGCTGAAGTGAAGGTAAATGTTGTGTTAGAAACTGGGGCTGGGGGCATTTCTGATATGGTTCTTTAAGGATCTCTCTTGTGAACAGTCGTTAAGCATCTTAACAGAAAAAGTAAAGTATGTTGATAGATATCCTGCTGATGCAAATACAAAATGCACTGTAAATTCAAGAAGGAGCAAGGCAAAAGGATCATTTTGAGATGTGAAGTTATAAAAAAAAGTTGATAAAATGCTATAGAAAACACCATAAGGTCATGCAGTTATGGACTAGTAACAGTTCCTCATTTACACAGTGAATTTTTCAGTGAGAATTTACAGAAATACACAATGTCTATTAACAAGCCATCAATCCAGGGAAGCTGTAGAGTGAAATACAGTTCACTGACTCAAGAAAGACATTTTAACCCAAGTAAGGAATGTCTACATCATGCAAGAAATATTGCTGTTCCCCTAACAGCAGTGCTTTATGTTCCTTGTGACAAATCATGGAATTGCAGAACGGTTTGGGTTGGAAGGGACCTCAGTGACCAACTAATTCCAAGCCCCATGCAGGAACACTTTCAGTAAAGCAGGTTGCTCAAAGTATCTTCCCTTGAACACTTCCAGGGATGGGGCATGTTGAAGAAGCCATTAAAACAAGAGATTTTTGTCAATAAGGTGTCTTCCCCATCTAACAAAGATCATAACTTTGGCCAGTTTGGTTGGTGAATCTAATGAATGCTAAATAAAAAAAAATCTTACCTTTCTCATTCATGGATACTATGACCAGGAATAACTATTTGTCTTCAGGAAATTCCCTGTGCAGGTAACATCACAGAGAGATACTTATTATATGGCATTCTATTAGTATAAGAACAAAATTACTATTTACTGGCCACTAATGCAAGTAACGTTAGGAACAAAAAATATTATCTCAGAGCAGAACAGTGTGATACTGTGTTCTGATAGCATCATCCCTATATCAACAGAGAAAACAATTCTTAGGACAAATAACCTTGTAATTACAGAAACAGAGAATTACTTCTCCAAATGAATTTCTAATTAAATAGCCCATACTGCTACAATAGACAAGCACAGAGTTTCTACTTACAAGCAGCTACTACTGCCTATTTCCCCCCTGATTTAGTATTAATTAATTCTACTTTAAGGCTATAAAACAAAATAAAGCTTTTATATTTCCCCTTTTATTAAGAAAATCATCCACATAATCATCCAAATAAATCACAAAGCAATGTTTATCAAGCAATTTTGATTCTGTAGAGCAATATTTGGACACCCTTGAATGCAGTTATTGCTAAGCTGTAAGGCAACAACTGGATAGTATTAGACACACAAGAAAAAAAAAAAAGGAAGTCTTAGCCAGTTTATTCAAGTGCCTAAGAAAAATAATATTTATGAAGCTTATATCTCCACAGGGTGATAAGAGTCCTGGTTTTTAAAAAACCAAACAAAATTTCCTGCATTGCCCATAATCTTAAGAGATATATTTTCATATGCACCTGTAGCTGAAAAAAATTAATTAGTTGAATTGACACTTCTAAGATACAATTTTGTGGTTCTTAGCATTCTAGACTATTTAAATCTGATGCAAACACATTAAATCTGAGTTATCTATTGCCTTGAATTTTAATTACTTTGTTGCACACATTAAAATGAGTGACTCTTTGGGGACTATTTTAAAAAGGATGCTCCATTTGAAATTTATGACAGAATAATACATTTTTAAAGCCCATTAGTATTTCCAGGTCTAGTCATAAATGGACCATACATTTAAATAACCAGTACATTTTTATAAAAATCAATGTCTGCCCTGCCGCCCAGTATTAAAAGTGGGCAGTTAATAATTAAATTTTTTTAATGTCAGATTATTTTTAGTACATTTTACCCGTTCAGATACTGTCTGAAAACATCAACAGGACTATTACTGCTGTGCCTTATAACAACAGCAGATAACACATTCAGGAACAGGCATTTGATTAGTCATTAATGAGAACCAGCTCATAACAGTCTCAATCTTTGAAGTTTAAAGATTCTGTGAGGTTTAAAAAGAGAGACTTCCCAAAATCATTGAATTTGAATGAATGGTTTTTACCTTGCCATAGCCAAGCACTTAAAGCCATGTTAGGTGTTACTATGAGAATGACATTAACAAGTCTAAAAGAATTGATGTGTGTAATTAATGCTCAAAAATACTGATTCTGAGCCCAGATGTTCCCATGACAAATTATACTCTTAACATTTCAAGATTTATTTTTTTTTTTAATGGTTTTCAACAGAAAAAAACCCCACTATTTTTGGTGGTCTTAATTTCTTTGTCTACCATATACCACTGGGTTAAGACGTGAATGTTTTCTGCAAGTCATAGAACAGTAGGAATCTAACATGATCTATATTCTCACCAATCGTTTTTGCTGTAAGCTATCACTTTTCCCTATATATTAAACTATATATTAAACTGCATCTAAAAAATATTTTTTTCTTTTTTTTAATGCTATTACAGCTGTAGGCATTTTAGCAACAGGGGTTGTTTTAAATTACAAAATCTGACACTTTAACCTTCTTGATAAATACTCCTTTCAAAATATTTTTTAATAGATGAAGAAAAGTAAATTAAATTGCATTAAAATAAATGACCTTTAAGACAGAAATCATATCAGTTACCCTTTAGAACAGGATCACATATTATCTGAAGATATTTTTTCATGTTATTGACACTAATATTTACTTTCTTCCTACATCCATATTTAATTTTCTCAGAGTTTGAAGATGTGTCTGAAGAAAAATGAAGGATCTAAATCCTTTCTGGGGCAGCTCATACTTTCAAAACTTTTTTTTTTTAAATGTGACACTTTAAGAAAATTTGTGGGAACCAAGAATTTACTGACCTCTGCCAAAATGAGTACTATTGAAAAGGGAAAAAAAAGGGGAGGTCACAGAGACTCAGCCAAAAGTAATATTATTAAAGAATTTTTTATAGACCTGACTGCCAATTCATCCTGTTGTGGAGACTGCAGCCTTGCTCCATTCTGGCAGAGCTTGCTACCTAACCACACATTGTTCTTTGGTCATTATCCAAACCCTGCTGATGGATTCGGGAGCCTCTCCGGGGGGCTGAGTGCACTTTGGATTTCAGCATAAAAACACCAGCCAGACAATGTCAAAGTCTTGCTGAATAAGGCATTACCTTCAGAAATTAATTTGTGACTGAAGTTCCAGGTGCTAATGAACCATTCTGTTATATTCAAGGCAGGAAGAAAATGGCTTGTCCTGTCATGTATCTAACATTTGAAGTGCTTTGTCATTTAATTTTATTTATGTGAAGAGCTGAGGCTCAAGATAAAATGAAGAAAACTATTTCTGAAAAATGAGACTAGTTAGATCCAAAATGGATTCTCCAAAAATATTGCATTCTTTATATAGGGAAAAGTGAATGGAGGGAAATGCTGATTCATCGAATACCCAAGTGATTTAAGAGAAAAAGTCTCATTTTTTGAGTGGGACAAAGACAATAAGAGAGAGTTTTAAAGGTACTGTTGATAATTAAGAAAATAAAAACACTCGAACTTGAACAGGTGTGAAAAACAGTCACTAAATTAGCTCATGGTGAAAGTAGGGCACAGTAAATGAATGTATAATTTAAGTCACAGTAGACTATACCGCAAGATAGGCTGAATTTCCAAAAACATTTAGCACTACTTGATTATGCTCATTTATCAATAACAAAAACTTACTCTCTCTGGTAAAAATCAAGGTGTTCATCACTCAGATCTCCCAAGAAACTCATCCTTAGATGCCAGAAATGCAACTAGTTTTGACACTTTGCCTTAAAATGCAGACCACACACTTCGAAAAAAAAAAAAAATCTTTTTTATTGTTATTTAATGTTTTTTTTTTTTTTGTGAATATGCTTTGTGGTGAGAGTGAAGAGATATCTTTGATATCTGCAGGCAGTAAACTGAAAATATATCTCTACAGTAGTGATCTACTTCCAAAGTAGGAAGGATAGAGTGAAATTTGATTGTTTTATTTGCAATTCTGTAATTCTTGCTTTATTGTTGGAAGATGGAACAGAACACCCAGGAGATTATTAAACATTCATATTTGAGACATTCCTGTGAACTTCAGGCAACCAGCTGGAACTATTGCGACCAAATGGTGAAATCCATGGCAATTTTTAATTACCTTAAAATCCTTTGCAACCACATAGTTAAAGGAGAATCAGTGTTCTTTCTCTTGGGTTATTACAGAGCTTTCAGTTGTGGAAGCATCCTGACACAGTGCTGCCCTGGGAGATACACAAATGTCTTTTGTATAACATTTTCTTTTTTTTTTTTTTTTTTTTTAACGAGTTACTTGTCATATAGAAACTTCCTTTGACATCATGCAAAAAACTGTCCTGGACCTGTTTTATGTAACAAAAATCCCCTTTCACATTCACCAGGCCCAACATGTGTTTTCACAGTGGTTCGGGTAGCCCACGCCTCGGGGTTAGACAATCTCCCCATTACCCAAACAAAATTCCTACCCCAGACACTTTCCAGGCTCACTGCTTTCCTCAGACAGGCTGTCTTTAAGGGTGAGTGAAAGGAGGAGGCCACATCCTGTTCCAAGAGGGAAAAGGAAGCTTCTATAATATGTTATTTTTCATAGCAAAAAAAGCCTCCCATCATCTAGCTTGTGCAATCTGCTTAGATAGTACAAATGTGTCCAGACCTCTTATCTTAGCTGATATAACCAAACAAGGTATAGACAGATCAGTAGTTCCTCCAAAAGAAACAGCAAAATATTCTGAAAGCTTAAATATTGTTTAAATAGCATTCCATTTATTTGTCTTTATATTTGTATTGTTTCAACGTACTAGATGATGCTACTACAGATTCTTGTAAACTCTATTTCTTCCACTTTTGTACAGTCACGAGATTTATCAGATATGTGACTTTAAACCATTCTATATGCCATTATTTCAAAGGTAGGTGAATGCAAACTAAATATAAAATCCTAAGTGTACTGTTAGCTATACTTGTCTTATTTAGCAACAGAAGAGATGGACTTGAGTGACTTGCACCTTGGACTGCAATCCTACCTCTTTTTTTTTTTTTTTTTTTTTTTTTAAGTAGGAACTCTATTCATTCTCTAGAAGAAATCTGTATACTGTTGTCTTAGGTTACAAAGTAAGATGTACCCAAAGTATGTATTCTATCACCACCTTCATAAGCTGTTAAAAACAGCTGGGGCAGCGCTCTTTATCTCTTCCAGGACTCATCCCTGATAACTCCAGGGGGATATTTTCTTCTGTTAATGGGCCATCAAAGTCTGACTGCATGACTGATAAAATTACACCAATCCCATTGTGAGATGTTCCACACAGGGGGAGGAACCAAGCATTCCTACCTGGATATAATCTGAGCAGCCTTTTTTCCACTGGATTCCCAGCAAAATACCTTCCTAGAGGTAGAGGAAGACACTACCACTGAGCCTTCAGAGGAAAACCACACCCATCTACAGGATCACTGCTCCAACAGAACCACATCTATCACTTCAAGAGGACTACAGCCACCACTTAATGGCACTGCTACCACCACCCTGACCAACAGGGTGTCAGGCTGTATCCAGACTCTGTCAGTGTTTTTGTACTTATGCATTTATTTTAATTTTTCTATTAAATTGTATTTCTGACTTGGGAGTCTCTCAGTGGTTTGCTTTCAAGCTAGTACAACTGATCTTTCAGGACAGTATTTTAAAATGCAGCTTGCATTAGTCCAATGCTAACCTGACTAGAACTAAAACCAGCCAGTAGCACTGATAAAATCAGAACTGAATTAGACTAGTGACAGCCAACTTTGATAATTCTGGCTTCAGCACTAAGTATTTTATAACTTGTCATGTAGGTACTAAATTTATTTTTTTAGTTTATCAGAAATCGAGAAAGAGAGAGATTGCAAACTAAATGGAAAACCATGATTAAAGGAATAAGTGATTTCTCAAAGGAAGTTCCTAACAATACCAAAAATTCATTCTGATTTTCCTGGAATACCTTGCTGTGTTCCTTTCAGGAACAGTTTTGCCCCACCTAGAGATTTTATTCATGGATATTCCACAACTATGTTATATATTTTAACTGAGGACTCACTTCACATGTCAGAATAAGTAAACTGCCAAGTACATTCCTAAAGTCAAGTGGCAAACGATCATAAATTCAGGCTTGGACGAAATGAAGTGCATAAGACAGACACCCTGACATTTTGCAAATCCAGATTAAGTATGCTAATTTGATCAAAATAATTACCACATTAAACTTATATCCCCAGTCAAGCCTGAACAGAACTGAGGACATAGTTAGTCAGGTAATCAGTGGGAAAAGAAGAAAAGGGAGGAAAGGACCCATTCATTTGAGGAGCTACCCCAAAATCTTTTCTTAGCTTTTCATAATTATAAAATTTCCCACTGCTACAACAGTCATGGTTCCATCTCCACTGTTCATCCAAGGAAACACCCAGATCTTGGCAGTTTCTGAGGTTATGACTTCTCCATCTTTATCCTAGAACCATGGAATTGTTTGGGTTCCAAGCCCCTGCCAGGGGGCAGGGTCACCTTCCACTAGATCAGATTGCTCAGAGCCCCATCTAACCTAGCCTTGAACACATCCAGGGACAGGACAACCAAAGTTTCTGTGGACAAGTTGTTTCAGTACTTCACCACCCTCACAGAGAAGAATTTCTTCCTAATATTTAATATAAACCTGCCCTCTTTCAGCTTAAAGAATGCTTTACTTTGGGGTTCAAGCCAGTGATCAGGCACTATGGACCCTGCTGTGCACGTCACTGCTGGCCTGAGGTGAGGGAGCATGTCCAGGAAGGGCAGTGGACCTGGAGAAGGGTTTGGAGCACAAGTCTGAGGATGGGTGGCTGAGAGACCTGGGAGTGTTTAGCCTGGGGGAAATGAGACACAGAGGGACCTCACTGCACTCTACAACTACCCAAAAGGTGAGGATCAACCCCTTCTCCCAGGTAAGGAGTCACAGTCCAAGGAAACAAATGGTTAGAGTCAAATGGGGCCTGTTACAGCTTAGCTTGTCAGCTATGGATATCATCTTTTCCATGATCCTTCTGGGTCCCTTCTAACTCAGAACATTCTGTGATTGTGTGGCTACCTGCCCTTGAGAAAATGCCTCTCCATCTCCCATGTAGTCGCCCCTCAGGTACTAAGCTGCCCTGTCCAGAGCCACTGAAAATACAAAATAGTGCACATTACTTCTACTTGAACAACCAGAAATTCTTTAGAAAAATATTATCCCAAAGAAGAAGCTACAAAAATGTTCACTGACCCCTGACATCTCCAACCCAGCTATTGATAAACAGTGGCTGGAAAACTGAGGACAGTCTGTTCCCCAGGTGAAAAGAAGCCTGTAGTTAGTTTCCTAAGAAACCAGTGAGGGCAACTGATGGAGGAGGCCACACCTGGCAAGAGGAATTGCAGAGGAGGAGAATCATGTATGAGAGAAAACTGGCCTGTGGTGAAAACTATTTATAGACAACAACCCAAAAAAAGACTGGCTGTATATTAATGCCATGCTACTCCCTGTAGTTCATGAGTGCCTGACTTTCTCCTGAAGCTTTCTTCTTTGTTCTCACCTGACTTCTAAAACAGCAAGGTGAGTCCTGAACAGGGGCAGACAACCAGCCTGACTTTAGTCTTTAATGCACGAAGCAGGTGCTCCAGGGTGCTGCCTGTTCCAAATTCAGCATCTCATTTGTCATAACAAAAAACTCCCCTGGGCATGCTGGACCCAAATAATTCCTTAAAATGCTAAATGAATCGAGACAGCTTAGTAGATAAAATGGTGGTTTTACTTAGGGTAAAGAGATGAAAATGGGTTGACATTTAGTCTCACGTGACCTTTATCAAGGACAGTACAGGGCATACAGGTTTTGCCTTGATAACTCACTGTAGCCAGAAGCCTTTGACTTTGATAAAGGTCATTCTGGTCCAAAATGTTGGATTATTTTCTGTTAACCTTATCTGAAAGAAAAAAAAGGCATTCTTCTTAGTACAGTTATCCTCATTTTTAGTATTTTTTTTAAATAAATAAATAAATAAATAAATTTTTTTAAAGTTATTTAGTTCCAGGAGGAATATTTTATTCCTTTATCCAGCACATTATTTTCTATTGTGCCTTTTATTTCTGCAAAGCTCTCTTCTCTGATCAAATATTATTGGCCTCTGATTGGAGTGGATCATGTGAACTGAGCTCCACTGATGTGAGTGAACAGAAACAAATGGTGAGGCAGAGTACAGACACCGTGGTTCTTTTTGTTTGTTTGCTTTTTAAATAACTCATTTAACTAAATGGAAATGGGCAGCATTTATGTGTATAGTCACCCTGTAGTTAAGATAATTGGGCCCAGCTGTAACACTCTTGTTTTCTTCTGGAAGAACATAACATTGCATGAAGCTAGCATGGCAGGACAGACATAAGGAAGATGTGTGCACTTGAAGCCTCAATAATTTTCCATGCTGTTCTCCAAAGAGTTTCTCATCATTCCACCTGGGAAAGCTGTATTTTCAAGTTTATGTTTAGATTTACATTTTCAACATGTAAACTACACACACTCTAACAACTATTTGTAATTGCTCCCCCTTCAGTGTTTCCCCAGACAGGCCACCTTGAATCAATTACATAGGCAAAGAAAGAGTTTATTGTCTAGAGAAAAAAAATCCTGTCTGAAAATCAACTGCCTAGAATTGCACATTCTTCCCTTCAAACCTCATCTCAAGAGCAACTTACAGAGTTTTGCCTATACAAGCTGCTGTGCCATAGGAGAAATATTGATTGGGAGTTAGGACTGCATCTTCTAGAAGCTCTGCAGAAGCTTTGTGTATGGTATTAAAGGATCCTTCCATCTATTGAACAATAGACATATTAAAAAAAAACCCTTTATTTATGTCTACTTATAGGGGTTGTCTTCTTCACTGACCTTCTTTCAATACCATCCTGTCAAATAAAAATATTCCTACTACTGCTGTGGTCTGTATTTGGCTGTGGTGGGTTCAATGAGCCAGTGCTGGAGACAGAGAACCAGTCTGAAAATAGCTCCACAGGTGTACCAGCACTAAAAAAAAAAAAAAAAAAAAAAAAAAAAAGTAATTTGGCCTTCAAATTTTTTAGGCTAAAGCATATCCTTGGACAAAAATCAGAAAAATCTGCAGAAGAAGACTTCCTACCAAAAGCATCTGGACGTAAGTTCAAATTACTTCAAAATCATAGATCTCTTTTTGTCAAGAGATTCTGGACAATTCTGGGTCAGGTCCACCCTGCCCCACCCCACCCCATCCCATATCCCACACCTTCCCTTCCCCAGTGATAATGAAAGGGTAATCTGCTACATCCTCGTTATTAGGAACCTCATATCCATGAAATGGTTACTTTATGTAACTTTAGATAAAATAGCTTTGAGTCCAATTTGTTAAGAGTTGCTTGGAAGCTAGTTTCAACTCTACTAACATAATTGCTGTAATTTCGAGGAGAAAAACATGATCTTTTTCAAGAAAAGAATCTAATATAGCTGGTTTTGTTTGTGGACAAGATTCAGTGAAATCTGAAGTTAATGTGCCTTCAGCCATCTTGTATCCTACTCATGGGAGCTCACTCTGTGTTTCTATGAAGCATCAACTTCCAAACTTCCACTTATAAAATTGTGGTCAGGTCCAGAAATAGCATGTTTAAGAAGAATGCTTTTAACTCAGGTTGTTTTGCTTCATAGAAAGATCCTCCTTATAAGTGTACTTACATTAATTATATGAAGGCTACATTTTTGACCAGAAAAATGTGTATTGCATTACATATGCTTAGAAGAAATAAATTAAAGGGAATTATTATTATTATGCCAAAAATATTTGAACTAATCCACCTTTACAGGCACTTCTCTCTACACCTTCCAATGAGACTTTTGACATTCTGGTCTTTTAGATTGTCAGAGACTGAAGTAGTTCAAAGATCCTATGCTTTTTAGGGGGACCTTCACCACCCAGAAGACCAGCTGGAGAGGATCAAAGGAGCATCGCTGGGATCCACAGAATGGTGATATATCCCTCAGTCTGTCCCTGGTACTCTCTTTCTGTCCCCCCCAACTATTTTCTATCTCTTTCTCTCTCCCCCCCATATTTACTATCAAATAAACCCCATGCTATTGTCACTGGCATTTAGTCTCGTTTGCACCTTAATTTGGGCTGAGGTATTTCTAAGAACCTTAGTAACTGGATCTTGACATATATCTTGAATTTGAGCTCTGCATAGTCTTGTCATTCCCAACCCTACTGACTCTTACACCCATCAAATAGCTTCATTTTGCTTCTCTGGGACTGTTCAGGTAAAGAGAAATTCACTTCAGAGAACTTCCATAGAAGATTTTAACAGAACTATATGTTTTATAAAATCCTATCAGCACGGCATTAGAGGGGAAACAAAAGTACCCAGAAGCTGAGAAAAGAACAGAAGATCCTACATGGATGCTCACTATGGAACACACAGCTTAGTCTGACTCCCACAACAGCAAGGGCAAAAGTTCTTGCCATTTACTCTATAGAATTATTGTTACTATTACTATTATTACTATCCCAGGGGAGCAGCAAAAATAGCATCCCATTTTGCAACTGGCTTCCAGCTTTATATTAGCAGAAATGTAGGACACATGGGAAGCAAAACAGACCACACAAAAGGGGGAACCAGTAAATCTGATTTTATGGGTTTGATGCACTGATTCTCAGTTTTCCCCAGCCCTCAGAGAAAAGGTGCAGCTAAGTGAGCCCATGCTACCCAGCTTGAGTAGTTAACAGAGGGGTTACAGGGCTGCTGGGCCCCTCATCACTGACTTACCAGTTAGGGCAGCAAGTGCATGACATGTGACTGTCCCTTTAGCAGTAGCTATCAAATGATCTCTCAACTTTCCTCAGAGGAATAACTGTACTTAAATGAGCCTTCACCAGTACAAGTCCAAGATAAGATAATAAGCTCTAAGTCACTGACGTGCTGACAAAGCGAGAGGAGCAAATCCAGCACACACATAAAGCATGCATCAAGCTGAAGTACATATTCTGGTTTTTTTTCCAGTAGAAAACACCAAGCTCCATGCCCAGCTCTTTCCACAGATCGTATCCAGAACTCAGAAGAGTCCCTGAGCTGGCAGAGACTAATTAAGAAGAAAGGGAAAGATTATATTTATGTGTAAACGATAGTCTAACAAGGAAACACTATCAATAATGTAGTAGTAAAATACTTGAAAGGAAATGGATTTTTGATGAAGTCAGTTTTTGAACGTCTCTCTTCAGATAAGAGAATAATACTTTTAAATTTCTATTCACACTGACCGCTGCCACTTGTTAACATTTTGCCCTGGGGAAAAAAAACACAGCTTAGCAGTACAAGGGCTCTATAATAAGCATCTTTATCTCCTTTGGATTCTTATTATTTTTTTCCTCAGTACTGTAAACCACATACCACTTGGGCTGACTCACACAGACCTCGGGAGGAGGACACAGAAGAGAGGGCTGTTTTCTCATGAGAAGTTCGACATGCTGAAATTCCTCTTCCATTTCAGCAGCTCCAAAGCTGATTTGCACCCAGCTTGACCTGGCAGATATAACTCTTCTTCTTTCACTCCTAATTTGTTTGCAGTTGGCTCAGGTTCATAGCTGTTTGGAGCGCTCCAATGGCTTTCCTGGTTGGAGCTGCAAAAAAAGTCTGAGCCTACTCAAATATCAGCACAAGGGCAATATCATCAGCCCTACTTGAAAGCAGCAGAAAGAAGGGGGCAGATGAGCTGGCAAACAGCATTCCTGTCCTGCCAGCTTGGGGGATGTAGCCCACAACCAATCACCATATGTTTGGCTCCAAACTAGGGGGCAGAGAGTCCAGAATGATGCAGAGAATTCAGGTGATTTTGTTACCTCTCAACAAAGGCAGGGAGCTTTGAAGCTTGAAAGCATCACCTAAGTTCTCTACCATTCCTTTCCAAAGCATTATTTCAGAGAACTAGCAGCAGGAGCCTTCCTCTTAAACACTCTTAAAGATTTGGTCTGCAAAAGGGCCTTTGTTCTGTGGTGGCTTTGGATATATTGCCACTCTGAATTGGCTCCCATTTGTTTTAATACATGAAGGCTCTTAGCCTGTTCAGTTAATGAAAATTAGAGGGAAGTCACTTCCAAATTGTATGTATATCCCTTGGACTTACAGCACGTGATGGAGCACACTTCAGAGACCCTTCATTTCAGCACTGGAGCAGGTTGCCCAGAGAGGCTGTGGATGTCTCATCAGAAGTGTTCAAGGCCAGGCTGGATGGGGCTTTGAGCAACCTGGTCTAAGTGGAAGGTTTCCCTGCCCATGGCAGGGTATTGGAATAATCATTAAAGTCCTTTTCAGTGAAAACTATTCTGTCATTCTCTGACCCTGTGATCTAGTTTAGACCCAGCAAATCTCTGCAGTTCAACAAAGTGATCAGTATATTAAAAAAAAAAAAAAAAAAAAAAAAAAAGAGAATCAGAAAGCTCAGAAAAAACTAAAAGCACCAGGTTAAACATTTGCACTCAGACTCAACTGGTTTGAGTACTGGGCAGTGATGCAGGCACACCTCAAGTGCTGTGTCCAGTTCTGGAAGCCCCGGTTCAGGAAGGACTTTGAGATGCTGAAGGATGACAAGAATGCTCATGAAGGGTTTGAAGCGTTAGTCCTATGAGGAATGAGGCTGAGGAAGTTGGGGTTGTTTAGGCTGGAGAAGAGGAAGCTCAGGGAAGACCTTATTGCTCTACAGAACTCCCTGAAAGGAGGTTGTAGCCAGGCAGGGGTCCCAGGCAACAAGCGACAGGACAAGAGGAAATGGCCTCAAGTGGTGTCAGGGAAGGTTCAGGTTTGACATCAAGAGGAATTTCTTCACAGAAAGGGTGATTAAACATGGAAATGTGCTACCCAGGGAAGTGGTGGAGTCACCATCCCTGGAGGTGTTTAAAGGAAGTCTCAGTGCCATGGTCTAGATGACATGGTGGTGGTGATTGGTCAAAGGTTGGAATTGATGATCTTGGGACTCTTTTTCAACCAACTGATCCTTTGAGTTTGTGATTCTGTGTTAAGGGGGATGTCTTCACACCTCAACTTCACCCCATTTCAGGTGTTGGAGGCAGTCAAGGGAGCCTCCAAAAACAAAGAAGCTTAAGCTACATAAATTTAAGGTCTTGTTAGGTTGCCAATTTTATGCCTGTACCACAAGAGCCATTCTATTATATAAACCAAAAAAATAAATTGATCTGCCACTGCTACAAATGCTAGTTAAGATTTCTTTTTCCTTTGGTTCTACCTTATTTTGCATATGATCTCTTCTTCTGCATTGGGTGGACATAGGAAAAGACGGCCAGGAAAAAAAAAAAAAAAATCTTACACGTACAGAGGTGAACTGAGGAAGGATAAGAAAAAAGAACACCAACTATAGGTCACAAGATTCCACCTTCTACTGTGAAGGCAGGTGGAATTTGTAAACAGCCTGAGCTTGGGCTGCCTTGGAACACCATCAGTGCCCTCAAATGAGCCACTGACACCCTCAACACCAGTGCTCAGAGCCAGGTCAGGCATGATCCCAGGGAGGAATTCTAACCTCAATTAGAGGCGTACAAGAGATGTTAATTCTAAGCCAATATTCACCTCCTGCTCTTTTTGCTGGGCTGTAGTTCCATGTACCACCACTACACCTGGTGGCACAGGCTGCCGCCCAACTCCAGTATGCTGGCAAGCAGTGCTTTCCTAAAGCACTGCCACAGCACTGCTGGTTGCTACAAACATGTAGGTACTTTTGTTACTAACGTCTGACCTTAGAGGATTTATTAAT
Source organism: Cettia cetti (assembly GCA_013401135.1). NCBI lineage: Eukaryota > Metazoa > Chordata > Aves > Passeriformes > Sylviidae > Cettia > Cettia cetti. Next base: position 93,737 of record VZUI01047099.1, read on the forward strand.
GAAAAACATTGCAGCTTGCAGAGGAAAACAGTTCTAGCCTGAAGCAGACTGTCACAGGGGTCAGCGAGTAAAGCAACATGAAGTTAGCTAAAGGTGACCTAGAAAGGAAGAGGAAAAAACATGGGATTTGTTTCTTTATGGCAAACAAGGACTTAGTGAAAGACTTTTTTTTCTATTTTTAATGCGTGTTTTTCTTGTGCAAATGCTCAAAGTAGACATCTAGGGATAAGATGGGGGTGATCAGAATATTTTCTATATAAACATGTCCACCTAAACAGTTTTAAGCAATTAAAATTAATGTCTAACAGGTGTCTGGACCTCAGAGTTCACAACTTGCTGTCCTATTTTTGTTTTGTGATGACTAAGTTCCAGTTCTAAAGTTGTAATAACACGCAAGGTACACAGAATTACAAGTCACCAGTTTAGTAAATGTCAGTGGCAAGAGAACACAGTCTTTTCACATAAAAGAAAAGGGAATATGATTGTTTGAGGGGGGCTGATAGCAAATATAAAATATTCAGCTCTGAGTTGTCTGGGTGTCTGCAATTTTGCTCTGTGCACTTTTTCTTGAGTGGGGATCAGCCTTTCTGCCAAACATCACCTTCAGTGGAGCTGAGGGATGATACCAGGCTGCAACAAAACCCTGCCCATCTGGAAGTCATTTAGGACCCCAACAGTTTATTACCTTAAACCACTACTTATTTCTCCTTCCATAAAAAGACAAAATTCCACAGGTTAAAAACCAGCAAGGAACAGACTGATTCACATCAGAGAATAAGAATAAGAATAAGAATAAGAATAAGAATAAGAATAAGAATAAGAATAAGAATAAGAATAAGAATAAGAAT